>JAJJWO010000071.1:3330-49761 GCA_021655895.1 Fusarium sp. NRRL 66739
GGACTAGTTTATCCCTTGGAAACCTATTCTGTCACACTAGATAATCCTTAACTTATTAATTAGTAATAGACATTTTAAATTCAGTTTAATAATTAATAATAGTCTATATATTTTAATCTCTATTAGATATCTATTTTATAAACCGCTAGTTCCTAGTTATTTGCTTAGCCATTCTTATATTAGCTTTAAACTTATCAATTAGTTCTTTATATTTTAGGCGGTTTATTCCTTTTATTAAAGCTATTTATATTAAGCTTTTAGATCTTATTCTAACTTTTCTATATACTCTATATCTATAATAAGGCTTACCTTTATATCTATAAAGCTAATATATAGTCTTACCTAACTCTTAGTAAAGGCCTTATAATAAGCTAATATTGCCTAGGCTTCTATAATAGTAAATAAAGGTATAAAATAAATTAATTTAGTATTAGAGAGTTTACTATTATTAATATTAATAGGTAAGGTCTTATTAATTAAGATATTACTATTAAGAATACTCTCTTAATAGGCTAATAATAATAGTAAAAAGGATAATATTAGTTTAGTCTAAAAGTTTATATATTAGTTACTACTAAGGGATTATCTAATAATACTCTTATTAAGTCTTTTAGTATTTCTATAAGAATCTAGGTGCCAAGAGAGCCGGCGCTTTATGGTATTATAGGAATTAAGGGATCTATATCTCTCGGGCTGGGCGTGCTTCCACTAAGGTTTCAGATGTACTTATCCCGAACCTGTCTTATGTTAATCCGCACAGAGGAGTGACTCAAGATTGGCCAGTGTAAAGATGCCACAGTTGGTATTATCAGATTGCTGTGGATATTTCTTTCCCGTATCAGCCTTATAGAACCATACGTCGCCAAAAAGGGTTTCTCTTACCTCGTGGAAGACCGTGATACTCGGGGCAAGCTCCAGTGCTGCTTGGTTTCCAGCCAAGCTACCATGGTGAGAGAGCATGGCTAAACGAGTTAACCAATGTGCCTCGAGGGGGGGCATCAACATACTGGGTATCTGGATGCCGTTGAAAATTCTTTGCGTGACAATCTGCTTCTCACTTTTCCGAATAGCCTGGATCAGAAGCCAAGTTCACTCTACATGTCGTTTAGGTCCCGGCCTGCGTCTTCATATTGCTTGATCAAAGCCCGCATTTTGGGTTCTCGGGGGCATAGTTGTCGTGCCACCACCCATTCATTTGTTGACGTTGGCCTGTCGAGACTTTGTTCTCTGTGGGCTTTGATTGCCTGCCTTTTCAAGGGCGTCTTGATGACCAACTGAACCTGTCTGGCCCCCCGACATCTGGCCACGACTAACCACTCGGCCAACCAACGACCCACCTTCTCAACCTTACTCAAGATTTACTGCCATCGTCAATTTCACTGGCGATCGAGGACAAATCGCGCGCCGTTGCCATGATTGATCTCGGCTGGCTGAGATTTTTGATGTCTTGTCAGCTTCTTCTACTGTCGTGCAACATATCTAGTCCTCGAGTCTCGCCCTAGTGGCTGTCTGTTATTGTTATCTCCGTCTACGCTGACTAACTCTGCGACGCCTGACCGTGATGATCAACCGAGTTGTTCAACTGGGGTGATGAACTTTGGGTGATCAACTTCAGGCGATAAATTTTGGGCCATGATTATGAGTGATGAAATCGGGGTGATTGGCTAGGTAGTGGTGATGAACCAGGTGATAAGGTGCTGAATTTGGGCGATGAACTTTGAGCGATGAAAGTGAAGTGATGAACTAGGGCTGGTGAACTAGGCGTGTTAGACTGAGATATTAATCTAGACGAGAAACCAAATGATGTATTAAATAATAAGCCATAGTAATAACCTCAGTGTGATAAATTGATATAATACCCTAAGTGATAAACTAGGCGATAAATCTGGGTGATGAACCAGACGAAAACTGATAACAACGGTCAGTTAGTGACAAGAATGGCAGGATCACTATCCACTGCGACTTAGTCATCACCATGATAGCGATCATAATGATTCAAGCGGATGAAAGGTTGTGGTTTGTGGATGCAGGCTTTCGGCGGACTGTCAACAGTGGAGTAGATGGATAGTACTAAAGGACGTGCCTAATCACGTGCGTGGACCGAGTCAACTCAACTAATGTCAGCGCCGCGCCTTCTATCGTCGCTGGATGATGCTGAGAGTCTTGACTCCTGCTTTTTGTATTACTCGTACATCTCGTCTTTGCGCCTGAGTATCTGCTGCAAGCATTGTTGGTGCGCCTAGTGCGCAGACCTGAACCTTCCCTCACTAGCCAAGAGCACCACAGTGCCGACAAGAGTGGGGAGAGTGATGTCTGACCTTATTGGCCAACTGCGCCACACCTGCGCCACGCCAGAATTTCGTCACCCTGTAATTACAGCCCCGACTGCTATCGTGGATGGTGATCCTGTTGCAGCTGGTCTCCAACTTAGATCAGCATACTCATTTACTGTCGAGCCATGCATCTGTGATTTTGATCCATGACGTTGAATCAAGCTTCGTCACACAAATCACTACTACGGACAATACAAGGCATTCAGGTGACAACGCAACGGCTTGTACTTGGTCGCGCTGCATTCACAGGTGGTATCACACCGCGTGGCACTGCATCCAGTAATTATGCCAACCAAGGATGCTTGTTTCACTTGGTTTCGAATGGGGGCGGCAGGGCATTGCGCCGGGAGAAGCGATGAGATCGAAGAGAGCTGTCAAGGTTAGAGAAGGGGACAACCATGACTTCCCAAGGCCATCCTACAGGCCGAAGGAGTATCCGCGTCTTACTCTAGTACCTTCCAGCTGCTCCTCAGTGATTAGAAACGTTATGTACTAGCCTCTGGAATCTTTGTCCTAGGCAGCTGAGACTGAGATAAGCCCAGAAGGTTGTGTTCACCGAAACGGTTGAGATCACCTACGTAACCCCTTTTCACTATTTCACTCCCTATATAAGTTAGCATATAGTAATAACCACTTTTAAGCATCATATGCCATTTACAGAACTACATCCGGTTCTCAACAGATAGGGAGAAGGGAGTTACTACAGGCATGTGTAAGGCTGACGGAACCTTGACCTTGCCTCACCATAGCCAGACCATCAGACCACTTTACTGAGATTCGCGGGTAACGTGATGATAATCGCGTTTGTGTTATGGACGGTGCTATAGTGGCCCGAAGGATTGCTTATCCTACGAACAGCAATCAAAAGATGCTGTACAAAACTTAATGATAGCAATAAAGCCGGTAGTAAATCAGGTAATATGAGCCAATGTAGCACAAATAGATAATGATCAATACATAAGAAGAAAGAAAGAAGTCGCCCGAAACATGATCGAAGCTACTTCAACTAATAAATCGCGTAGCAACTCTTGTATCTAACATCCCAATCCCTCCGACCAAGTCGACACAACTTTAAAAATGAAGGCCACAATTAGACGTTGGCGGCATCGTGGTCGAGAGCGTGGTGGGAAGCACGGGGAAATTCTGTCCAAGAGAGCAAGCAAAACTGGCCTTGGGGCAACCGAAACCGGTAGCCACGATAGATAGATAGTCCGAAGCAAAGGGCCGGATGGCTTAATGGACTGACGGCAGGACTATGGCGGTGGCAGGCCTGGAAGGGATGGTGTTTTCAGCGCACCCGGACTCCTAGTTAGGTAGTCTTGACCGGTAGGTATACCGTATACGCAAGAAGGAAAGAGAATAGTAGAAAGGTATTCAAGATGGGCAGATGCTACAATAATTCCAATTCAAAGCTCAAGCTTGCTCATCTTCCATGAGTGAGTTTAAACTAATGGTGCTTATCCAGCAGCTCTCTCCTTTGCTTATTGCAAGCTTCAACAGCCTCAAAGCAATTGATGTTTCACTTGGTTCAACTTTTCTACCTCAGTTCGGTGCCCTGACTGGTGAGCCTCAAGCTGGCAAACGGTCGCAATAAGCTCAGTCCTAGCAATGGCCATTGTTTTGGGTGATTAAATATTCGTCTTCAAACGACTCAACTTCATGACGGAGTCAGAAACAGATATATCTTCAAGGCCACGAAAGGCCTTGGCTGTAGCCTGAGGGCCTGGACCACCATATTGGGATCGAGATGAGGAAACAAGGGCTGTGAGAGATTTAGGACCCTCTGAGCTTCCTGGAGTCTCAGAACCTACTGGAAAGCCCGCATTGTCGGGAAAAGGCTCAAGCTCAGGTGGTGAATCCTCCAAGAAGGGAAGTAGAGTAGCTGTGCGTGCAGCGCGTATCTTGTTCCCCCAGGCGGGCAGCGATAATTGTCCCAGTTCATCGATCATAGCACGTCGCTTGAGCTTATTGCTAGTGCCAGAGGACTTCGTCTCTTCAGCTTCGAGCTGCATTGGGCCAAGAGCAATCAGAGAATAGCACACATGATGCACGGATCCGTGGTCCAGGCTTGCGGGTTCGTAATCAAAATAATGAAAAGAGAGAAGAGTCTATTAAAAGACCCCTATAGTGTCGATGAGAGAGTAATCCTTGCTAGAAGTGCTATTCCATTGGTGGTCCAGGCTTGACGGTCGGTACGAGCAGCGAGGGCTCAGGGTCTGATCAGTACATACATCAGTCAGTGATGAGATGGAACACAGACGAGTTGGCAGTGAGGAATGTACTTTTGATATCGCCTCTTGTACTCAGAAATCATCGGGCAGAGTAAATAAATGAGTCCACCGTCGCAGGCAATGTTGACGGCAACTTGATGCCGAGGTTTCGATACACGCGTTAACCAGTCGCGGCCAGCCACGCTTTGATGATGCTAAACAATGGCACAAAATGAATATTGAGGACATAGATAAGCCCCTTTTGCGTCTTTTACCCGAACTTGACCAAGTTCCTAGTGCAGCTGGTCAGGCCTTGCATTAGGACTTTCATTCTAGGGTGTGCTCACCAGTGAAATGCTCTCCTCTTAGGTTTGCCAGCTACTCATGTGCTTCAAGAGAACTACCGGATTCATCTTGGTCGTGAGCGGAAGGGATTTCGAGGTATCAGAGCAACCAATTTTGCTCATCGTTAGGCCATAAATCGCGTCGCTTGCAGATTTTCTTCATCTTCTATTCCCATCCATCCTATCCTTACTTGGACACAAATGTGACATACTGGCCAAGACACACCATTAGATATTAGAGATCAGCAGCATCGTGCTCTAGAAAAGGTCTGAGCCGGAACCCCTGGCCATCATCTTAAAAGCGACCGTCTTTTCGAAAATCTCACCCAAGGCAACATCCCCGAGCATATCCCCTGCGGAGAAAAGCATGTCCTTGGCGATCCAAGCCGCCATTGGCCATTTATGCTCAGCCATGCATTCGCACAGATCGCTGTGTAACTCGTCTTCCCTCTTTTCCACGCACCTGGCGCGCAGTCGCCAACGGTTCTTGTCCAGCGGGGAGAGTTTTCGCTGCTCGCCGTCGCGGGTCATAGCAAAAAAGGTCTTTTGTATGGTGAGCGATGGTTGGAAAAGCATTGCGCCGGTTACAATGATATAATGGCATGCGTGCGACTCATGTCAATGGGATAGATGCTGGGCGTCGTGATGCTCAGGAGAGACTGGACAAGGTTAGTCATGCTCCAGCTGTCGTCGGGAATACGTACCGCAGAGATACCCTGCGTACTCTTTTCGAGAGAGTCCTTCTAGATCCCACACAGGCTTGAGAGCGGAATCCGAGTCCGAGTGGCAGAGAAGGCGCCAGAAGTTGTCATTGGTGAGTTCAGCCCCAGCGCAGTTTCGATTCACTGCGGACCGCACTCGCTCGACATAGGCGACGAGTTCATAGGATGGTATGGTCGATAGTGAGCCAGACCACTTCTGAGAAGCAGACCTTGCCATCTCCAGGCTCATTTGACGCTGGTTCACCTGCGAGGTTGAAGCTAAGACTTTGGCAGCAGCAGCAGTAGCATCTACCAAAGACGGGACTTGGAAGGCTGTAGAACCAGCACTTTGCTTCTGTTGGTGACGAAGCTGGGGAATGCCCGTATTTCTCACGGGGCTTCCAAAGGTGCTCTGTTGCGACGGCTCGGGCGATGAACCAACTTCTCGGGTCGTGTATCTGGCCCGTTTCTGGGCAGTAGGTAGCGGACGATTCGAGTAGTCGCCCTCATTTTCCAAACTGCGCTTCTGTTGCAAGAAGTCCATGATAAGGGAGGCTAATAGGGAAGATAAAACGAAGATGAATGGTGAAAGGATAATAGTAATAGTGCGGGGGGTAAGTAAAGAATCTAAAAGGAAGTCATGCAAGACTAACGATTGACGCCACGTCCTGATGTGTTATATGTGACTGCTGGAAGGACATGTACGGGAATGTTAACAAGGGTAAACAGGTGCAGTAATTATTGTCCTGTGGTGATTCTATCCCGGTCTCAAAATGGAAGTTGTGTCGGTCTGTCATTTATAGCAAGACGGTAGCTCACCTGGAGGCATGATACATCCACCCCAGAATTAACTCAACTTTTAGGCCAACTGATGCTCGCACAGAGCGTTCGAGAAGCCCGGATTATCAATCAACTGCCTTAACAACCCATATCCATGGGATGAAGGCTCGGTGAGGAATAATGCCCACCGCTGTTGGCCATGTACTCTACGGCGATCCGCTATGGGGATCCGAGAGCTGGAACTGGACGCCCTGTGGAGCGGTGTGCCCTCTGCAAGCCACAACCTTGTTGATTCTGCAGTTGAAGATGCCTGTGATATGAATGTTTGTTTCCTGGACACACCCTTCACGATAACCGATAGAGCCACACCATAAAAGTCTCCAAAGTCCGTTTGCACGAGTGATGGTGTAAGCCAACAAACTGACGTCTAATGCAAGACCTAGATAGAGCTCTCATGAAGCCGCCCTTGGTTGGTCCTGAGTCCAGTTGTTACCAAAAGCTGGCTCTTTGCATTACGTGGGGCTTCCAATCTTACAGACAAACGGTCTATTATATGGTATCCCCCGTCTCACCTCGTACTACCCCATCGAACTACTTGTCTCACACACAGCTCCTATTGGGGTATCGTCCAGTCAGTCTATCTCGTGGGAAACAGAAAGTGCGGCACACGCTGAACCGGATAGCTATATTGACAGGCACACTTCCAGCCAAGGTATCGGATAGCTACCGCTTGATGCGCGGTTTCAAACTATCTCAACCACCTAATTCCTTTGCTCTCTTGGCCAGGCAACTAGATTCCCAACCTATCATCCACCAGACAACTTGTATTGGCCTCTCCACCATAGACCGTTGAAACTATGGTGGCTGGGAAGAGTTAGTGTAAGCTCAGCTAAGAGAACCGCTTTGCAAACCGCTATGTGTTTGTGAGAAGCCGTTTCACAAGAATTGCCCCATATGGAAACCATTTCATTCATAACGCCACTTGCCACGGCGAAATTGCCTCAGTCAGCCAGACTCTTTCTGTATACGCACCAGTCAGCATGGGTTCCTATGCTTACTCTGATCTATGGTTGGCTAGGAGTGGAGGAGTCGGTGGCTTCTAATCAGACTGAACGCTCGAGGTCGATATCATGAACTGCCCGCCTGCTCGATCCGCCTTCCATCTCCTTATTTAGTACCGCCCAAGCAAGCGAACACCGAGCTATGGTCCTTTGCGCCTGCGCGAGAAAACGCGACAACAGCCGTCTTGCAAACCGCTAGGCTCTTGCAAGATCACGCGTCGACAGAGTGTGGATTCATCGGAACAACTGGTGTTACGCTGTTGGATTAGGTCCTTCAAAAACACGTATTCCTCGCGCTTCTACACCATCACCTCTCCAGTTGCAACACTCAGCCCGTGGGTAGGTCACATCTTTCTCCCCATCGCAGAGTCACAGTTGCTAACATGCCCACAGAAAGCCATCAGGGAGCAAGTGAAAGCTCAGGCTTGTGACCTTCAACAGAACCCTTGAAAGACCGACGCTGAAGTAACCCAGAAGTGGTTCGATGATAATGTGACCGACCAAACGAACGGACACTGCTGCTCATTGGGAAGCGATGAGGAGGGGTTCGCGGCTTATCAAAGAGACCTCGAGCATATCTCAGACCAAGAGACCAAGTACGCGCAACTGCAAGTGTCTTCTGAAGAGAGCTCTCATCAATCTTTCGCCAACTCTCTGGACAATGCCATTGTCGCACTGGAACGGTTGAGGGGCAGAAAGGCACAAGTGTGTGCCTGGGCTGATGGTCTCAGTGTGCAGACAAACGACATACCTATCAGGTCGCCAAGTATGACGTCGCGTGCCCGAAGCTGGAAACAGACAAGAACACGGTTGTATAGAGCGAGAGAAAGAGGTCCATGTGATACTTGATTGTCAAAATCTTTCTTTCCTTATTACAGGAGGAGGTAGACAGGGTGGAGAAATGGGATGACGAACGGCTTCAGATTTCGTACGAAGCTGTCTACGATGTAAGCGTAAAACGGGAACACTCTCCCCCAGGTGTTCCCTCTGTCGCAACCGGGGATGGCGGATCTCGCAACGAAGGCGACGAGAACGCCGGAACTCATCATAGACCATAGGCGTGCCGTTGGAGTTTATCTGGGAAACGACGTGTGTCAGGCAAGGATGGCTACCAAGTGATTTTGGATCATGATGGACAAAGCAGATGCTGGCTTGATGTGGGATACTATAGAACGGTGGAGGGGTAATAGATTCGAGTGCGTTGGACAGGCAGTGAGAGCTTTGTCTATGAGTAGTAAGGATGTTAAGCAACAGCAGTACAGAATCACTTTCGCTAAGAGGTTCCTGAGTCTTACACCTACTTACTGACTGGGTGGGTTGTCTTCTCTATAGTCCGGCTCATAGGCACGACCAATATCTTGGTTCCTGCAAAATAAGCCCGACGGTCGGTCATACATCATTCGAGTTCACAACGACTTGGACTTAGAGTAGCCCGCGCAGCATAGAGTAATGATCATGTGAGAACGTATAGTCAAGTCGCACAGGAATGCCTGTCTCCAGCCTTCAAGAGGGCTCCAAAGCACTATTCTAGTCAAGATAATCGAGTTTCACCACTCAAGCCACATCTAGTTGAAGTAAGCTCGCTCATAGCGATCAGCGTTTGATTCATCCTCGGCAGATCTGGCTTTCTGCTCTCGGTCTACGCCGGCGCCGTCATAAGCGGCGGGGCATTTGCCAAATGGTAAAGATTCCCTTTATGCCGCTGATGGTAGTATATACTTCTGCTATTATGCAAAACCCTATCTATGGGACTTCTTATATTGAGCTTTGATAGTACTCCAAGAGACCACATTAACTTCTCTGCCGAATGTGCTCATCCACCTCACCCTGACCCTCTCAGGTACGACGGGTCCGCGGCAAACATGCACCGCTATCGACTTAAGGCCACGTTCCTGTAGGCGTGGGAGTAGATAGAAGGTCAAAGAAACATATAGTCTTATCAACGAGAAAGATATACCAGAAGAATAAAGATTCACCACTGCCCCCCTTATTAATAACCACAGGTTACTAAAGAAATATACAAACGCACAATTCGCTATACAGAAAGCTGCAAAGCTAAAGACTCCCAACAGCTTAGATAATTCTTTTCTAAAACCCTCTATATACCCTATAAAGCACCAGTGCAATAACCCTCTGCCACCTAGAGGTTAGAATTACCGAACTGAGTTATTATTAGCATATATATTCTATAATATACCAAGACGTTATTTATCTTCTTTTAGAAAGCCATAGGTATAGTAACCTTATCTGCTTTAGCCTATTTACCTTATCTTATATATATATATATAAGTTATACTCTTATCGTTATAATTAGACTGATAGGTCTAAAGATTGTTTGGCCGTAATTAATGGCGCTCCTATAGAACTGCTCTGCCCTTATATAATCCCCTTCTGTTTCGCTTTAAACTGCTAGTTCTTTAATCCTTTGGGCCAAATATATCCCATGGTCTCAGTTAGGTTGAAAGTTAAATCTCTATAGGTGGCTCGCCAGCCTCATGGACGTATGGCTCTTCGTTGATGGGTGGTGGTATCTATTTCTTAATCCTTGATATTTGGGCTTTCGTCAAGGGTTCTCCTATTATGCTCCCTCCCCTCACTGTGAATTGAGCCCCTTCCCTAACAATAGTACTGGCGCTGGAATGGAAATCCTCTGCCACTTGGACAAATTGTCGGTAATTTCCTGAGATGCGGTCATCGACTTCCCCTGTGCGAGGAGAACTAGAGCTTGATGTGTTATTTTCTTGCAAATCAAATTCGACCCTTTTCGAGCGGGAGCTGAGTTCGGAAAGAAATCTCAATATAGAATCTCGACAAGAGTTACGGTAGATATGGAGGCAGCTATACCTGTCACTAATAGTTCCAAATTCAATGATCATAATATATATGCTAATCATCTGTATAGCAGTGTTTATAGCGGTATAATATGACTTAATTCTGTCTCTGTGTATCGTTATACCCTTAGAGCGCACTCTAAACCTTGTGGCTTCCTTAGAAAGCATAGACCGGAGAAGCTTAGTCTCTCTAGTAAAATAGAACGCCAGTGTCGCTGCGGTATGGTCGATTCAAGATCCTCTAAGATCATATGACTTGATGAATTCTGACTTATAGGAACTCGCGATCTAAAACATCGGACTTGTTGAAACGAAGGTCTATCCTAAGTCTCCTTAATACTCGCATACCTACCATTGACGCTTCAGGAGGTGATTATACACTTACTCTGCTCTAGTCTTTAGAAATCCTGCGTCGAATATATAGGCTGAGTAGAGTCTGCATACGGTCTAAAGTAAAGCTCCTTTTGATTAAGGCCTATATTCGCGTTGGCTTTAATCAATCTTTCCACTTATATTTGAACCGATGGTAGGGGGTCTTTTGAAATATACTGTCTTTTTATATCTTCCTAGTTAATAGGATATAGGTTTTAGTTCTAAAGGCATCTTAATAGACTAGACGATTATATCCTCTTTAGTCATTGCTATAGATTTAAATTAGTTTAAGACTTTATATAGCTTATAATAGATATAGTAAATAATTAACCCTTACTAACTAAAAACCCTTTAATAAGCCACCTAATAAGTAATAAGTATAAGTATAGACCTATTAATATACTTATAGGAGTAATAGATTAAAGTTATTTCTAAGCTATTTCTATCTATCGGTTATAGTCCTTAATATATTATAAGAAGAATTAAATTATATTTTCTATCTATTATATCTTAAGGTCAATATTTATTAATAAGACTATAAAGAGCAGTAAGTTAACGGCATTAATAAAGGAAATATCGTTAAGGCCAAAGATACCTAAGGCTTCTATTATATCTATTTATAATACTGCTTTATCGTAAGAGTAATAAATGTCTATTCGCATTTTATTAAGTTTTAATACCTACTATAGGTATTATATTATATCTACTCTCTATTAGAATTATAACGGGATATAGATATTCTATAAACCTATTATCCTTTAATAAAGATAGCGGCCAAATATTAGTTTATATTAGATCTACTGTCTAGACACTTATAGTTAAATTTTTCTCTTATAGCTCTTAAACTTTTATATATAACCTACTTCTAACTAACAATACGACTGACTTAGTATGTCTAGCTCTATAATGATACTTTAAGAGATCTTTATTGGTTGTGTTAGGCTGTAAAGGTATTGTTGACTGATATGGCTTGGGCAGTGGGCGTGGGAGGGATATAAGAATTATGCGAGCCGGAGGAACCAAAGTTACATGTGGTCGAGATGGGTGCGGCGAGACTCACCCAGCCGACCGTCCTCGCCTGCAGACTAGACTGGAGATCCTGGCGTCAACTTATATGTTAAAGACCAAGGTGGATACAGTAAGCCGCAAGGATATAAGAATGGTCAATCACCACTGACCGCATTATATAAGAACGCAGCCATTTCTCATCAATTACCCTTTCCAGACAGCTCACAAGCACTTAAGCTAGTTCTCCTGATCAGAATTTAGTAAAAAATAGGGCGTAATAAGGTACTTTCAGGCTGTCCTTGGACATATAAGCACCAATATCGTGGCTCAACTCTACCACCAACTCGGGATAACTCATTCTCATCAAAGATTCAGGAGTTGTACTGCCAGTATAAACAGAAGTTTGCCCTTTGCGGTCTCATTTGGGTCATATCAATTGTTCACAGCCGGATTAACCAAATACGACAATGTTTGACCAGTCAGCAGATTATTCTCAAAGATCGAGCTGTACCCAGGTCCCTGGCTCAGGATGAGGACAGAGGTCAGTTCAGTAGCTAATGATAGCTCATGACAATAAGCAGGAGAATGTGTCAGCGTTGATAGAGCATGAAGTCGCCAATATCATCTCCTTGGTCAAGTCGCCGATGGGCTTAGGACCGCGGATTGTCCAGCTCATTGACATTCGGATTAAGACCTTCAATTCTTTTGTACACGTCCAATTGCTCAGTCTGTCGGTCTGTTTTACCCTTCTAGACCTATGCACGGTACCTCGCACACTAGCCTGGGTTCTCATACGGCAGCTGGTATTTTCATCTTTCAGTTGGCCAAGTCCCCTCATCTTCGGGAACGGAGTCCATGGGAGATGAAGAGCAAGGAATATCATTGTCAAAGTACATAGCTCGTAGGCCACATACGCTCTGCATTGGTTGTTTTGGTCATCATCTGTACAACTCCGGTCTTGGATGCGATAGTCACTCTCCTAGATTGTTTCTTGTGTCTCATCAACATCTCACAACCAGTAGACACCCACACTTGTCAAATGCGGCCCCTAAAAGCATAGCCGGTTCGGCGGGTAATCCGAAAGCACATGTTCAACAAAAAATGCATTACTATCCCACCAGTCAGATTCCTAAAGTTATTCGTAGGGGCATATAATACGGCCAAATCAGCATTAGACTCTTTAATGACTTGAAAACCAATTTGGTGTTCAGATTCTTTAGACTGATTGCTCTCCTATAGCTGAGGGAAAGGGCTTTCTGCTATCTGTTCTAATTCCTAATCTTACACATACGAAGAACATATGAAGACCTTGACCATGAAATAAAACATGCAATCAACTCATGTGTTATTATAACTGTTAGTCTTGCGGCTGGTGTATCCGCAGACCTTTGGGACGATTTTCTCCAAGAACCTCGTGACCGACCTGGCGCCCATCGTCTCGCTCTTGGGAGAGCAGGTAATGAAGCGGTACCTCGGCGAGAGTATCATTTGGCTAGATTAATTCACTTTCCCTATGGCCCAGATAGGGGTCATCACAGCCATAGTGCCAGCCATTCGAGTGAGCGGCAGCTCCGTTATGTGTGCATCTGTTGGTAGGACGGAGGGGATATAAGGGAATTTCGAAGCAATACTCTTATCTCCAGTTAGTCTCGAGGTCTGTGAGCTATAACGTAAAGGTGGTATTGCGTGCGCTATCGGCCATCCAAACATTGAATTTGTCCACGACCCTGAAGCTCCATCCGCAGAGTTTAGAAGGCCTCAAGGGGCAGCAAACATAACCATGGTTAAGGATTATTATAGGACGGAATATGAATGGCACAAATCAACAATCCAGAATTATGAAGCTTGAAAGCCTTCTGATCTCCACCCTCTTCTTCCTTGCCACATTAGTGTCCTTCGTGCTGATGATCTGAGTTATATTGTTGTATGCCATTTATTCAGGTGAGATTCAACAATCATACAGATGACGGTATCTTTCTCAAACTAAGTATAATAACCTTCTGCTTACACTTCAATGTAATGTCAATATAATTTGCCCTATAAGTCGAAACTAGGGCAACCTAGTATGAATAACACAGTTGTTTTCTTTAACACCATACTTCTGCTTACACATTTACCTAATTTTAAGCTTCTTCAGCTCCACTTTAACAGAGGTTTCTCTCTCTCTGTACACTCATCGTAGGAGAGACCACACATAAGACAACCTACCAGAAGAACAAATAAAGTCAACATCGCTCATTCTTACTCTGGATATAGCCACGCCCGCCCCTGAGAGACTAGAATTATAAGTCCTTCTACTATACCGATCGGGGGACACTGGGCTAAAACATTAGAACAGAGAGAATGGATAATAACGATGAATCTATATAAGGGTTCGTCTGGCTAGCCATGGTGGCTACCGCCATTGGGTCTGTCCTGCATTTTTTCGGCTTCTATGGTTTAGCTCGGAGCAGCTCTAGTTATGACCATGGCTAGGGGCTGCTCTACTAGGCCAGCGATTCGATTTTGAGCAGAACGAGACCTATCCAGGCTTGTATTATGGAAGTGAGTTGGAGGCCATGTCCTAGACTGGGTAGCACTTTACTTTGATGAAGAAGATGTAAGAAAGATCTAGGTTTGAACAGAGGGGATCCTTACCGGGACTGGTACCGGACCTAATCTTAGTATCCTTGGGTATTCCGTGGTATTTTAGATATTGGTGGTCAATTTTTGGAATGATCCCCTACGTCTTCCTCAGACTATCCCATGGCGGCGCATCCTTTACTGTTGAGAAAGTAGTAGCATCTCGCCGGCGGCTTGCGGACCTTATAGACTCTAACTCGGATACAAGTGAAGGGTATGCGTTTTACCAGAGATGGGGTACGGACAGTATCGATGTATAAGACACAACTAACAATCTGGCAGCAGCAGGAGGACACAGGCCCGCAGCTGCGCTTTTACCAGGTCATCGTGCCTATGTAAACGTTTGTGATAACGCTGGAATCACACCACTTACCCAGATGGCGGTCAATGGATACGAGAAACTGATTCAGCTGCTTCTGGACAGAGGATTAATCGACCTAGATGCTGTGGATAAGGGGGGTAGAGCGGCTGTAACCTATGGGGCAATATACTGCCATGACGTTCGGTGATTGAGCCAACGTTGGCTAGCCTCCTTCTCCAGTGCCACCGAGGCAATCATCTTGGAGCAAGGACGCAGTTGGTTCGGGCTCTTGCTTGCCTCCTCGATACAATCGAGTCATCGAGACGAGTACTGCGAGACGTGGGCCACTGGACACTTAGGCATGAAACGCGCGGCTTTTAGAGGATCAAAGGAATGGTCGTCGTTTTCTGGTGGTCATGGATAGCGTAATTGTAACTCGATTTTGAACGGGCCGTCTATCTCGGGTGAAACGCTCAATGTAAGTAACCCCTTGCCTTTATTCCTGCCCAGAGTACCATGCTGGGCTGGACAGCAATGCAAGTCCCATTCCTTAGCGATACTCCGGATACCCCTTCCATCGGCCATCAGAAGTTAGACTAAAGAGGGCCGCTGCATTGACGGACAGACAGGCTTCTGAAGAACCATACAGAAGTAGGCAGCGATGGTTTCAAGGTAGATCAATCTCGTTAGTACCAAGAGAGAAAACGATGAATAGAACTGGCTGTGGTTATCACATCCAATAACAAAAATGCGAGGTTCCGGCTTAATCAAGAACTCCCACATCAAGACGCCATTCCACTCCTGACAGTTAATTGCTGCTGTGAGTTACAAGAAGAGTATCTATTAACCAGATGTCTAACTATATACCTAAGAAGATCAAGCAGCTGCTGTCAGATGGCAATAGGGAGGCGGTCCAGGGACTTAGCGGCCCTGCGTGTCTTATTCTTAAAGTTTAATCGAATAGGTAATTATATTATCAATAGTAAGTAAAAGTCTATTTAAAACGTTTTACACTTATACTTAAGAGTTATAAGGATACTTAACGCAATTTTTATTTTATAACTTAAAGATACATATATAACTTGCCAGTCATAGTAACTCCACTGATCCCTTGCCTCGTACTTCGTTGCGATACAGGGCAAAGTAGACTTGAGCCCTGGAACTTCTGACAGGACCAGGCTTTTTCCTGTTTGTTGGAGGAGTTCAATAGTCATTGGTGATATTGTTAGTGCTAGGATAACGTTGCATTCCGCTGTTATAGAGGTCCTGACAGAATAAACTACTTGTTCCTGTGAAAAGGTACGTCAAGATACTACGTTGACTTACAAGAAGCTCCAGAAGTACGTGTCGTTCATTATGTCCCAATGCGTAGTGTGAGGTCTGTGCGGGCGTCGCTCTTAGACTTACCTGGCATTACTGGACCTGACATTAGCAGCTAAGAACAGAAGACAGCCCATATCGAGCTTGCTTGCTTTCTATTTCGACAGACCAACTCTATAATTAGTAGACAGCGTGGTACTCATAAAGAGTATATAATAGACTTCGAGGGAGCGATTAACAGGTTCAGACTTACGACTCGACTTGAGATGAAGAATTGGTATATAACCAGACCGACGACTGACTCGGCTACAAAACGGGAATGCGGCTGCAAGCGTGTTCAGAATTTACTCGAAGAAGCTGATGTTGAAGCCGGTTAGGCCTCCCAGCTGATGATCACTGCAAAGATTTGTTGGATCGGCGAGGTTGGATAAACCAGATGCGCGACTCGCAATTAAGGGTAGAATTTCTCGAAAAACTAAATGTCTGAGACTAAATTGCGCTTTAGAAAGGGACCATCTCGTGTGATTAAGGATTTTAACTGACCTAAGCGAGAGGCAAGCTGGCTAAGGGTATTATCTCCCTGATTGATGTTTGTGTCTGGGTTCACTCTAGGCTACTAGGAACACCTCAAGCTTCATTATGAAATATTTTGAAGCTATTAACTGGATGAGCATCCGGCTTTGTCAGTGTGTCTAAGCATTCTTCGGCTGTTGATCTTATTGACCGTGTGTATTCTCAGGACGAGAATGTCGTTGGACTAGATAACTTTAGTTTAACCGTACAGAGCGGCGAAAGTGAAGAACTGAGTGAGCTTGTAAAAGCTGACTGCGAAGCTTTGAACAATCTGACCTGAGACTCATGTTATGGCGTAGTAGCATTTACTCGGGAAATACATCTCACAAGCTCGCCATTAGGAAGTCAACCAATTTGAGCAACGCTGGCCGATAATGCCCATAGCCTATATAACCCATTCATCTCTCTTCCGACAGCGATCTTGATCGTGTGGATACCGGTTTTGCCTATAATGATATGGGATACAGGGTACGAGCTCGAATTACCTCGACGTCCACCCAGCACTGAAGGGTCAGAAAGAAGTCCAAAAGCCAGCAACGCTGCTTGTATCGTGGAGCAACTGATTGACTCAAGCGAGGCCATCTTCACTATTCATTGCATCTTCCCCTGCTAGCCTATGGGACGCTAACATTGGCTTTTGGTGAGCGATGATGGCATACCGTCTTGTGCTTCCCAGCTTATTGTGTGAGCATTGAGCCATAATGCTTAAGATGTGGCTTTGAATGTGTTATTTGTTATTGCAGAAACCTTGCTTTTGAGAGGAAGGATAACGACTAGTGCTTCCCAGCATATCAATGCATAAATACCACAGCATACTCAACACCAGACAACTACTTTCTCCGATTAAACCATGAGATACAGCCAAGCCAGGGACGCACCATCTATTACGCAAACTGAGACTACCACGGCTGACTGCGCGATCTTGCTCATCTTTTTCATACTTCCGGGTTGGTGAAGTACATAGAGGAGATGACTCAAGCAAGTCTAGTTCTGAGTACATTGCTCTGTCTCAATTGAATCTTGTATGGGTGAGCAAGCACCTCGAGGACGAACATGCATGTTCTCCTAGTCAACTCTGAGACGAGCTCACCTCCAATCCAATCGGCAACACTATTGACGATTACGTCGTCTGAGGCTGATAATTCCCTGTAAGCGACTGGAACCGTACGTCAAGCGAGCACCCAGAAGCCTCCTCGGCCATCATGAGCATGAGGCTGGTTCTGTAGTTTCGTGGTTTGCTGTGGACCAGGCCAAACGACGAGTCTGTATTGTCAAAAGCCATTTCTATGCAAAACTGATGCCGTAGCCCTCTAGCACGCCACCCCCCTCATATTTTCTTCATTGTGCTTTCAGATTGTGAAAGCTTGGTGAAATGTCGGAATCATTGGGTCACCTGCGATCTCCAGGACGCCAAGCTCTTCTTCAAGGCGTCAATATAGATATCTACTACGCTCTTCTTTTTGAAGATAGGAGGTCAAACGAATGGTAGATTTCACGCTTTTCTGAAGAGCTTATAACCATATCTAACAATAGTCGTTCAAATAGCGTGGACCCAAAGTTGGCGTGCAGCATGTTCTTACACCCACTATACTTCCCATCGATGTGGTTATAAGTGCAATGTTTGGTCAATGGTGGAGGCCGGACCGTGCTATAGCATATAGTATATTATATGAACAGATAAGCCAGCGCTACATTGGAAGGATCCAGGGGTGTAGTAATATGCCCATTCTTCTTCCCAAGGTACTATCAACTGTGGTTCTTAGCCATTCCATCTTCACTCTACCTTCCATAGGTTGACCAAAAGTCTGCTCCCTAGATCCATTCAACCAACTCGGCTAAGATCACTTAGTCAGAGCAGCAAACGAACAATTCCAGGGTCCCAAAGGCTGGCATGATATTCAATGCAAAGACTAGTCTCGCTCTTCTTTTTCCGGCTGGGCTTACAACCTTATTCGCCGACCAAAAAGAGGTGACTCCTCGAGGTTACTCCTGGACTGTCTCTGTGAAAAAATGTGGCGTACGACAAGAGATATGAGCTGACGTAGAATCGACTTTGAATATCATGGTCAGACTTAGTCCCCAAGCTCCTTACCGCAGGTCTCTCTGCGCAGATGAAAAGAGTTTTTCAATTATGTTGACGTAGGTATATTCTACGGCCAAAGAGTCCTGGACCATCATTCACGCATGCGGAGCCAATCACCAATATGAGCAGGAAGACTTTGTTCCAATTAGCAAGCGTGGAAGGATGGGACGCCAAATGGGAAGAAAAAGCCAGAGGGTCAAAATAAGGCCTTCTCGACTAGGCCTTACAACAGCCTGCCTCCAGTGCAGAACGTTGAACAACAGGCATATCCTGTTGAGGACTTACTGGCGAAGCTTGCGTTCAAGTTGTCGATGGATATTCACTTAAGCAAAGAGCCTTGTAGTCCCTTCACACTTCAGAAATTCTAACCGAAACAAAGCGGCTTCGACCATAGTTGGCCAGCAAGCTTGTGTAGCGAAATATTGCTATTGTCACGGGGTCAGTGTTCATGCATAGTCGTTTTAGTCATTGTCCCGTACCTCCCAAGTTAGAACTTGCGGGATATTGTCGACCCACCTGATAGTTGATGTGACGAGGCTCGTCGGGGAGCTACCCGTCATCGACCTTGGTCTTGGTTTCATAATAACCTCAGCCGCTGCAACAAGGAGCCAAAGTTCCAACGGAGAGCAGACACTCTCTCGACATGGTGAATCTCTGCGCTATGAGCATCATACATGCAGCTCTTCTTTTAGAATTGCTGCGCCCTCGGGTCGGGACGTGTCGCTGGGAGGGAGGCTTCTACTGACGTTGTCTAAATCTGGGCTGCCGCGATGAGGCCGTTGGGCTCCTGGATACCCGGCGCCACCAACTTGGACAGAGCATGTCTTGATGATGGCTTTACGCAGTGGTCAAGATACCTCCTCACCATGACAGAGCGTGATGACCGGCGTCTTAGCCTCTGGCTGATCTGTCCAAACATGACACAGGATCAGCAGAATCTAGGCCAAGGCTATCATGTCGGAGCCATCATACAAGGCTTTGTGCCCAGATCAGGCAGCTGATCCCGCTGTTGACGTTTTTGAAACCCAACTTGAGTTACTCTCGGGGGCGTCTTTGATGAGCTCGACCATGGCAGATACGACAGACACAGTCGCCTTTTGAAACAAGGTGGTCCATCCACTCCCGACTAATAAGGATTTGTGAGTCCTTGAGTACTCAGATATATCATCGGATATTTCGCGGCCCGGGTCGTCTTTAGGAACAGGCAAGTTCTCCAAGTAGTTCAGTGAATCAGTCTCAGACGTAGCCCTTGTGTAAGCCCTGGTGAAGTCTTGACTGGGTATTAACAGGCGCCGCACCAATTTCTTCACATCAGGCTGATGTTGGTTTGGTTGATTGATGGTCCAATCAGAAGTTTGGGCAAGAATCGTGAACCTGGATTGCTTCATTTGTATGTTGAGGGAAAATCCTCAATTCTCTCTCTGGTCTCAATGAGCCCCCCTCGCCTTGACTGAAAGGATCGTTTTCGACTGAACCTGTTGGTTTAGTCCAAGGAAAGACCTCTTCATACAAAATGATCAAGGCGCCAGCAGGATCCAGCGACGTCCAGTTTAAGGTCTTGTTGGGCCTGCTGCAAGGGAAGTGATGCAGTTGTTGAGAACGGCCCGGTGTTGGTAATTCATCCTGGCGGTGTGGTCTAGAAGCCGTTTATTGCTAAACAGAGGTGAGCGCTGCTGTCCGGCTGTTCCTGTTTCTCTATAACATACCGTTAGAGGGCGGTTTGGGACGGCGCGGAAATGTCTTGTGAGTTATAAAAGCTCTGAGACGCAGAGATATAATAGGTACGAATTTCGTGCTCATTATATACTCAAAACTTCCGTTTCACTGATCGTGGGAATACAAAGGCAGCGAGGAAAGTTCTCCCAGTGAGGTCAACAAAGAACGGAACGCTGCATTATGCGCAAAAGAACTATCCATCGTAAAGCGGGTATAGACGATTTTCAGCTTTGTTCTGGACTGATCAACTATGAAAGGACTGCAGAATATCGTCTACTAGACAGGCTCGTCTGTGTCAAGTGTTTTACCAGCCTATATCGAGAGGATTTGGTGGATACACGCTCCGAACAATCATCTGACACTTGTAGCCCTCCATGTTACACGCTTGAGGCCTGGAGTAGCAAACCTCGGGGCGGAATGAGGACTCGGGTGGCCCATATTTCGCAATTTCATCCATGAGTTGTGTGTCGGATTGTCGACGCATAACGGCCGACTGTTCCTTACTGCTGGGAGTACTCTTTGGCCCGCAAGATTTGTTCATCCAACTTGTACAACCCGCACTTATACTCAACTTTGTCCTCAGTTCTGTCAGGGCGGCGCATGTAGGTGGACGAATGACATGCTAGCCGAAACTGTTCAGATGATCAGCGTGGGTTTTCTCTTCCAACTGCCTATCCAACCATTGCCAACTGTGAAACTCAGCCGACACGTAGCCCGTTTGCTGGGCCCAAAGGAGTGTCAGGATAACGCCATGGACGTTGATCGCAACAGTATCTGGTCCCGTAGGCACAGGCTGATGAGATAGGATTGTCTCTTGGACAAGCTTGGCTCCAACGTTATAGCACAAACCCTGCCCCAAGTCTTTCTCCAATTCTTTGTAGAATTCACAGCTCAGAGTCTCGAGGAGAGGACATTCGGAGGGGTGACATGTTTTGCGACCTATTAGTTGTTGACTTGAATGCGTGCGTACAGTGTCGTGACGACCACGAGCAAGCTGAGGGCGGGATATCATGGACACTGAATAATCGAGAGCAGTCGCTGATGGATGCGCCACTGTTCAAAAGTGGCTGGTGGCTCGGAAGCCCGGTGACTCGGAGGCTACAAAGTGAGCCTCGATATTCTTCTTGAAAATGTGCTGTGTACGCTGCCTTCGAGATGTGTTTAGACACTCCATCAAACATCCTTCTTGGTCCTTTCAACTCCAACGACTTGATAGTACCTTCGGAGTCGACACAGTACCCGTATACGTTTGGCCCGTCCGCGTTCCTAGCAGGGTCTGGTGACAACCATCTTCCAGTCCATGAAGCATAATACCGTGCACTACACAAATCAAGACCAGTTTCCGAGTCTCCAAGGTATCGACGAAAGCGGTATTCTCTCCAAGCACCAATCTGCCCAGCCGAAGCTCTGAAGGTGCAGGCGCCAAACGGCCAATATTCTTGGTAGTTGATGAGCCGGCCTTGTGCATCAAGCTCCAGTGGGACTAACTTTGTAACGAAAAAGAATATCTCGAGTGAAGTCGTCTTGACTCTCCACAGAGGCTATGCGAGATGCTCCGACGATAGAAGAGGGTTTGCTAATCCTTTCCAGGGCCCCACGACCAGTAAAGAACATTTCTATCTTGGCCTCTCTAGATTGGATTATGTGACCCATCTTGCTTCCAGTTGAGCCATTGCTTGAAGCTCGTTCAATGATAGTAGGGGTCGCGGCGTCGCTTAAGGGGGTTGATAGAAGATCATGGATGTGTTAAACATAATAACTGAAACTGCTCTGGCTAGAAAAGGATAGAGTCCTTCAGCGGCTGCCGGTGGTATAGTCTTTTGGACTGTTCAGTAGGAACTCTACAGTAAATAAATCATAGTTTAATAGATAGTGGCCCCTAAACGACAGTCACATACTAGTTCAGTTACCTACTAGAAACCAGACATCAATAGAAGGCGGTAGATTATTTACTGCCTTATATGCCAAATAACAAAGGAGCGAAGTGGCACTACCTTAAACCCTTATACTAACCAAGGTAAACTGAACAGTTCTCTAACTCCTTTATTTAACCTTATTCTTTTATACCTTATGGCACTCTTTCTTATCTTGCCATTTTCCCCAAGGCCACGTCTTGCTTGCTTATTGCTTGGCGTTATAACACCTCCCTCTTCCACCAAACATCACCACTTAAAACCTTTCCCTCTTTCTCTACAGCATCTCTGATCCTCAAGCAACACTGCCCTGTTACAATTGGCCCCTCTCGTGATTGTATCACTAGGTCTGTACTGAATCCTTTTTCTGTTTTCTTTCCTTGACCTCCTCCATCTCCAATCTTCTTCACCGCCTCATAACACACCAACGTACACACAGACATCTAACAAGCCTGCTCCCAACAGTCCATGACCAAGGCGCGCGACCTGAAACTGCCAGCGATCCTCCAAGGAACCTTGCCTCCGACAAGCTAGAAACGCCATCATCATAAGTCCCGAATCACCCAGGCACGTCAACAGCCCTGAAAAAGTTACTAAGCCTGTTCTCGCTAAGATCACCGTTCCCGACCCTTTCAAAGCCGTCGAGACGCTGGTCCATGATGAGAGAACCTTGTGAGATATCGTAACCGAGGTAGCTATCGCAGAACCTATAACAAAACAAGGCATCGAGAGAGACTCCGAAAATCCCATGGCAGAGAAGCAGATGTAGACGTTTAAGCAATTCATGAAGAAAGTCAATTAAACGGAGAAGCGAATCTTCAACATGAGCCAGGAAGAACGCGATGCTGCGTTCCCCAAGTGGAAGTCCGGTGAGTCGGCTGCAGCATGTCACCTGAGTGGTAGCGTACTGACTTTGCAAGGTGACAAGTCTCTGCCCACTGTCTCGATGAGCGAGGCCCACAGGCTACTGCTGATGGAGGAGTTGGAGTTGGATTCTGAGTGATTACCAGCACCATGTACTGTCTGTCTCCAGCTTGTATCTTCCTGGCGAACGGAAACAGAATCGACAGGGAAACACTACCAAACAATCGAGGATGACAAGGCTGCAAGGACAGATAGTTGGTGACAGGGCGTTAAGAACCGTGTGCATTTTAACAAGTTTATGTTTCCTTTGCGCCGTCCGTTGCAAAGATACGGGCGGAAATGCAATCTCTGTACAGATGAAGCCGCCGTTCATATTCCAGGGCCAACTGCAGTCCAAGTTACAAGAAGCTTGATTCTATGTGTTTGCCTAACTTTGTCTATGAATCTTGACATGGTGCATCGTTACTGGTCGAAAGGTCTCAAGTGTCGATATCTCCAAACTCGCATGTTCTGCTCCCTCTGTTGCAAGTTGATCGACTAAAACAAATGGGTGGTGCGGACTATAGCCAACAATAACATCTTGAAGACTGAGCCGATTCCAAGCACAATACAATACAAAGGTACATCAACCGGAGCCAGGTCTGAGAACCGGACGACCATAAACCTTGGTCAATGCATACCAGAGATTCCAGTGCATTAGGCGCCAAAGGTCGTCCTCGTTCCACTGCTGACTCACTCCATAATCTGGAACAAACTTGGAGAAATAGTCGTGGCATTTTCTATCATCCTCAGCCTTGCCAACTTCCTCGACCGCGCCGTCGCCCTGACGCCAAATGATGCGATGAGCATTATCGTTGTCCCCGATGCGTGGTCTGAGAGCCAAGTACGTCTTGTCGCCTGTGAGGTACCGTTTCATGTACCCCTTGGCAGTCAAGTGGCCGTCCTGGACATGGCTTGAATCAAGCATTAGTTTGTGTGTCTTGACTGCCGTTACAACCAACGGCCAAGAACTGATCAAGTAAACAAGAAAGACGAGATAAATAATAGATGGAGGACAAAGAGAGCTGTCAAGGGCTTACTCCCTTGGCCTTTTGCTCTGTGAGTGTCAACGGCATGACGCTGAGCATGATGCTGCAACCTGTCGGGTTAAACCTCGGAACTAACTAGTCACGTGGTCCGAACTTGTAAAAGTGCCAGCAATATAAGATCGTTCCTAATGTTAAGTTTTATACGGATTTATATGGCTGCTTCTATTTTCTAAAGGGACTAAATTTGCTAATAATAGACAACTGTTTAAACTTATTTCTTAATACTATAGCATAGGTAATTTTATCGCTCCTAACTATAAGCCTATTTCTGGTCCCAACAGCCTGGGTACCGGGTGGCTTCCACCACCAGGACGACGGGCGTATGAACCTGAACCTGTACTCTCTGATGCTGCTGCATGGGCATTCAACCAGGACAATGCCCAACATTGCCAAGAACTCCTCAAAGGCTGCAACCTGAATCATGGTCAAGACGATGAAAGCTGGTTATTTGGGGAAGCAGAGGATAGTCGACGCAACGCTCGCTTGGGCGTCTCGGGCATCAAATCATTGGTTGTAGGAATCGTCCGGGAATGAGGAGTTTCTCAGAGCCAATTAAAATGTTCCGCACCTGTAGGTAGAGACGCTCAGGTTTGATCAGCCAATCCGAGTAATGCGCACCCAGCTTACTAAGGTTTGACAGGCGTTTTTAATTGGTCCACCAGAATAGGTAAGCCATACGACCCCGTCGTTGTCGGAATAGCTGTTACTTTATGTGACTTAGGTTGGTTCACTATGGCCACCCCGAGACTCTTCTGTGTACTATGTATAATTTTAAAATTTCTGTCTTATGGTTTTAGGTCGGCCAGAGCCCTATAGATGTCGTCCCAAGTGGCTAATCTAAATTCATATCTTAGCTTGTTGCCAACGTAAAATACCCGAAAATCTGGTAAAGGGATCGACATAGGATAGCCAGGTAACGCCGAGACCGAGGTTAATCAGTAAATAGTACTAAGAATAGTTCCTAGAAATACTGCTGCCACTATAGGGAAGGGAAGGGAGACTAATCCTATATTTATCTTAGATAACAAGGATAGTTCCAATTATATAGAAAAGTAGGCAAGTTCTTTTATTAGCGCTAATAACCTTGAATTAAGTGTCTTAGTGATATTATTACTGCTTAGCCTGTTGACAGAAACCTCTTTAAAGCAGAGGGAATAAAGCGTATATAACTAATATATAAGTAACCAGGCTAAATTCAGCCAAAGACACATTAATAAAGGTATTAAACAAAGCCTTTAAGATAATAAAATATAAACTTAAGACTAATAATCCTAATAACCCTAGTCATAGGACTAGCCGTAGAGTTGACTGGATGTATCTCTATCGAGTACCATGAGTGGGACTGGGTTTTATTTTATATCAATAGTAATCTTACTCCTATGCCAGTCTTGAGAGTAGGTTGATACGCCTGGTTTAAAAAGATTCTACCATTATATAAGAAACATTTCAACATGAATTAGTTGT
Source organism: Fusarium sp. NRRL 66739 (assembly GCA_021655895.1). Taxonomy (NCBI): domain Eukaryota; kingdom Fungi; phylum Ascomycota; class Sordariomycetes; order Hypocreales; family Nectriaceae; genus Fusarium; species Fusarium sp. NRRL 66739. The sequence goes on from JAJJWO010000071.1 coordinate 28,915, forward strand.
CGGGTCTACCTCAGCAAGCCAGAGACACTCGCGTAGGGGGGCAAAGTTGAGGATATTATGGCCCTGAATAAAATCTTAGGGTCAGGTTCTTATTTCGTCCCAATACATGTTTTGTGCAAGAGCCTTGTGGTGCAGCTTGTCTCGAGGGCAATGGCAAAATGGTGGACAAGCGGACCTTCAGCAACTCTGCGTAACACGTCATTATCAAGTCTCGTCCAGACAATAAGCTTTGGCGACTGTTAGGCCAAGGGCCTCAGCCTATCAAGACCATGAGTAACTGCCCAGTGAAGCCTTTCTATTTTCATCATAATTTCATTGGAACATTTCGGACACAAGGTGAGATTCAAGTCTCTATGGCTGGTCGAGATATCGTATCTATCGTCAAGACCAAGTGGGAGGGCGGGCTACTGCACTCTCGGGCTTTCCACCCGTATGATGATTTGAGTTGGGTGTCCAAGGGGATCAGGAAGCGTCAAGCCAAGTTCGAAAAACTCAAGGCTTTCTGCCGCTATATCAACGACAGGTTGATAGAGGCGGAGGCGGGAGACTCCAGGATCTTTGAAACAGTCCAGGGTGGGGTCCGATTGGATACCGGCATCTCACAGCTGACTCGCCGCGGGTGATTCTTTGTCAATGAGATCATCAGATGGACTTCTGCAAGTTTCTGGAACAACTCATTGTGCTGGCCTTGGCAAAGTTTTGCTGACAAGGTTGGCGAGGCATTTGCCGCCGAGTACGTTGCAGAGATTGATGAAAACGAAAAATCATGTGATGATTTCGACACTGATATGGGAGAGAGCAGTGAAAAGGAAGATGATGTAGTTAAAAAAGCGCGACCGACGGGGAGGAAATACCGCACGAGGATCTTGAACCATGGAAAGAATAATGAGCGAGAGGGAGATAATGATGATGAAGATGAGGAGAAGGAGGAGGAGGAGGAGGAGGAGGAAAAAGGCACCGAAGGGATGGACGATACGCTGAAGTACTCTGAGTACTACACTGGGAGTGACTATGACAGCAATCACCAACTGTGAGCCGTCTCTAACTCCAATGACCAGTAACTGTATGGTGTTCTTACGACAAGCATATTTGCGTTGGACGACCCAGCCGCTCATAGTACTCCTTGGTCTGGTTATTGTTGGCATCGCGGCTCTCTACGACTTGACCGTGATGGTTGTAAAGGTCTTGGTGTTGGTAGACAATCGCTTCCATCTCAACTTGACCCCGCCATTAAACTCCTGTCTTGTATTCTCTGCAGAGCTGCAGACTCTGAGCAGCGCAGTACCGTCGAGTACCACAAGTTGAAAAGCTCGTGACGTCGGATTGATCCATCTGTTTCCAGATCTGACCACAGGGATTGCAATCTTGAGCAGCTGGGTGTTTCTCGCCGTAGACCATTGACGCAGTCAGTCGTTTCGTATCAAGTTTAGTAGTGACCCAAGTCTCCGTTTCTTTTTCAAGTTCATCGTACACAAACAACTAAATGGTGCCACGTCGGTCCAATGATAATAGGGGCTTTCCTTCACAGTCTGCGAAACTAATGTGATCGTCACCGTCCATGGTACACACTGGTTAAGCAAACTGAATCGCCGAGAAATGACAGCACGCCTGTGTACGTCGTACTCGACAATCATGTTGTCATCGTCATCGTATACATATTCGATAATTTCAAGGCTTGAGTCGGGGCTTTCTGTCTCCCTCCAGACTCTGATGTATCTGCAAAAGGCTATCAACCTTGAGCGGGTATCACATTGACCTTATGATTGGTAGCCCCCGACCATAAAATAATCCCTGTTTGGGTACCCAGTGGGTGTCACGGTACTTAGATGGGTACCCATGGGTATTAATTTTATATAGTTACAGTACTTAAAAGGCTGCCCATGGGTACCTAATTTTAGGCCCGAATTACTGTAGCCCTCAACTTTAAAACAAACCCTCCACGAACCACTTGAAAATGCCTCCAATCCCCAGAGATACTTCTTCGACTACACCCGGCAGAATTACCCCTAGCCCACCAGCGCCCTCTCCCGTTCTAGTCGATCAAGTCACCACTAAAGGCAGTGTAATAGCTAGCACTACGCCCCGTCTCAATGAGACAGGACGTCGACAACGAGTGACTACATTTAACTCACTTGGGGGTTCCTTTGCTGTACCTCCCCGAAGACGAGGGCATCACCCGCTTCTTTCTAAGAGCTCAACTTATGACAGAGTAGCCTTTCAGCACCGCCACCGCCGTACACTCGGTTCACATCAACGACCCCAAAGCCTTCGTCGATACCTCGGTCCATGTCAGGACCTCACGCGAAGAATACCAGGCAACGCATATGCCAGCTGCTATCCAGGGCAAACCAGACAGCCGTGATACCATCCTTACGGTCCGGGAGGACTCTACCCTCGCCCATTCAAGATCTTTCCCAGGACAAGCCCTCAAAACTTACCCGCCGTCGTACCCTGGCAAGTCTTGAGCAGCATCTCTCCGATCACTGCGTTGACCCGCATTCGAGCAACCCCTTGAAGCTAGCAAGTTTCTGCCCATTACCTGCGGTTTCTTGGAGTATACCTTCTCCTTCGCGACTGGGGTTACTTCCACCAACAACTCTGATGAGTAAAATTGGCGAAAACCCTACTTCACCTGACACTAGGTCAAGGCACCCTTCTAAGTCAAGTTCCGGCCAGCCCCCTCATTTGGACAATACCGACATCAAGAGGCAGACACAGGTCTGTGACTGTGAAAAGTGTCGACTGGAAAACTTCAGTCAGCGACGACACTTTTGAAGACCGTTGAGAGCTGTTGGTTCGGAGAAGGCAATGAATTGTGTCCAAACTAGACAATAGTTCAAGAGGCCTAATAGCTATACACCTTGGGAATGCCTTTTTGGTACAAAGGTGCAGAGAGAATAGTTGACTTACCCAGAGTTGTGATGGTGGCGGTGCATCACGGAGATGAACACCCTCCCTCTTGATGATGGAATGTAAAACATTGGCGTTGGTATTTTGAGCTATTTGACGGCGGAGGACAACTCTGCCACAGCCTGAATCTCAACAAACATTTGGAACAGGACGCCCGTGGAGACGAGGTGTTGAGATGAGGATCATCTTTGATATTGACGAGACGGCATCTTGTTCTGGAAAAGCCATCAGGCCTGACGCAAGATCACGACATGTTGCAAAGTCACGATACGACGTATTAGTCCCAGCGCAATCAGTATTATAGAACAAGGCTAGGCATGCAAACGGATCAGAGCTGAGTGAAATCTCTAGGCGAGCAGCCAATGCATGAGACGAAGTCAATGAACGTGGGCCTTGTCTTGCATAGACTCTTACTGCCATCAAGATCATAGGCCCGGAGGGCCTAAGTGAGTAGACTAAGAGGACAAGCGACAGCCACAGTCGACTACTACTACAGTCAAGGTGGATCTGACAGAGGTTTCAATGATATATTCGACCTGAAGGTAGATCATAGGTACAAGCCGCGCCAATCATTAGACTTGGCTCCGTCACAGACAACCATCACATCCAACAACTCGGGGTCGTACTCCATGGCATCACTGAGCTAGAGGCCAGACCTTTTGGACGCTGGAAGCAAGAGCTGTGACCGACCGGGAGTGTCAAAAAGCAAGCATCAAGTGAGGCTTCCCCAAGATCAATGGCAGACGCCGTGTCCAGTTCGTCAAGGCCGGGTCTGGTCGTTGGCGACGAAAGACGAGTTGGCGCTGCCTTGGCCTCGTTTTGCTGAGAATCAACAGGCAAGAGGCCCAGGAAATGCGTGGAGCCTGGAGACAGAGCATCCGTTGTTGAGCCAGAGTTCGAAGAGGGGGAAGATGAGCATGAGTGACGATATGATTGCAACCGTTAACGGAAGGGAAAGTTAAACGAGTCCTGGACATGGCATGCCCGAGCTCCTGCCCTCTCCGTCTCGGACAAAGACTTTGATGCTAATGCGGATGCCGAGTCCGGTTGGGTTCTTGGGGACAAATTCGAGGCTATGGTGGCCAACCGAGTGAGTGGTTAGTAAACTTTGGAAGAGGTCGTTACGCTTGTATGGAAGGCTTTAAACGAAAGGCAAAGTGAGACGGGCAACAAGAGAATGAACTTTGGCGAAGGGGTGTGAGCTAGGGGGCGGGCAATCTCTGAAGTGAGGGAGGTGTCAACTTACTAAATCTCCGATGATTATGGGCATGCCTGTATGAAGTGGACATGGCCTCTGTACTCGAGTCATCGCCCAACAACCGTCGTTTGACGCTCTGATGTACCCTGTCATAGAGAAGAAATCCTGGTATAACGACAATCCGTTCCACCAGCCAGAAAGCTCAGTTGTTCAATACCGCCGCTGCGAAAAAGTTGCTAGACTGCTATACGACAATCCGTCCACCTCAACGCCTAGAAACCTACAGGTGCACAGAGTTTTTACATCTCTTTACTAATTTATGCGACCTCGTCTGGCCAAGACGACACAACAATACAACATATATAATCTCTCCAACGCGGCCTATATATCAACCCATACCAGTTCTGCTATTTTAATCTTTGAGACCCAGTAGGGTTAGCAGGCTTCTTGAGTGTAAGACTTTGCAATTGCCCTCGCGACTAGACAGCGAGCCTAGAGGCTTGGAAGTCGGGAGTCATGTGCTCATAAGAGTGGCAGTCCTTCCTCGGTTTCCTGTTTACTGTATCGTAAATTCCCGTCTTTTCTGTGTCGTTTGACCGGAACAGCAGCGAGTAAATTTCAGACTCGTAAGGCTTCTAGAGTATTGTCATTGTCGGGCTTAGTTAAGATAGGTGTTCCGATCCCCTGCGCAGGGTTGACGCCGGAGTCTCGCATAACGGCCACATTAACGGCAAAGATCGAGTTGGTAGGGGTACCAAGGGACCTGTAGCCCCTATTTACGGACAAGTGTTCGGAGCTGAAGATGGCTGGCTAGAGAGTCTTGCATTGGAGTTGTGGAAATAAACTTGCCGTCATAGTTCTCTGAAACAGACAAAGAATCAAGGTTATTACGCTCTTCGCACTCCCAGCTCTGATCTCCAGACAACCGACCTACCTCTGCAACTTGATGATTGAGCATTGAAGGTGACTCTAGATGGCCGTGGTGGCCAGACAGCTAACCCGCTATAATACCCGTTTCTGGCTACCTAACGCAGTGATTGAGGGCATTTCGAATACACTATTGCTAAGATTAGGTATATAAGCCATTGGACGGTATTCAATAAGATTTAGCCAGGAGCATCTGCTGTTAATCTACTTCAATCTTGTTTCAATCCTTCCCTATGGACATGGACGTAACCGCATTTTACAGTGACAGAAATCAATGGCGGAAGTGGGAGGAATAGTAGATAGTAATAGTCCAAACCGATATTCTTCGTTTTTTGTTTCTGTGTATCACCAGAGTCACGGGCTTACAGACATATCGCCTTATCCTTCTACAACAGAGCAAGCCTTGGCAGGTGATAATGGTAGGTGATACATCTTGGTAGGCCTTTCACGAACGTGCCCTATTAAATTGCAATCATGACACTGCAAAGGGATTCACCGTTGGTACGGGCTTCCAGCTACCTCCTCAGCAATCTCCGAGAGTAGACGAAAGAAGAAGTACCGCTGCTCTGATATTCTGACATGAACAGTTGGTTGGATAACGTATCGACGATGTCACCATGTTCTGCGGAGAGCACAAGTTCCTACTGCGACACTCTTGGTACACTGAGAGCAATATCGAATGACTTTATGAACTTCCTGACATGATCCGATAATCCAGCATCTACGACAGCAACTAAAAGCCGTCACTGACCGCATTCTCCCTGCACATGCGAATTGTCGACTGAGGATCACCGACCTGTACGTGGTCCTACCGAGTTTCATAAACCAGATATACGGGGAATATTGTTCATGATAGAATTTTATATTGAACCCTGCCTAGCACTTCACTTTAAAAAAAAAGCTTCTAAAGAACAACTCTTTCCAGTTATCTTAGCCAGAGTCTTAGCTTCTTGGACAGATATTTCCGTTGATCTATGGGGCCATTGTCGGCCAATGGGAATTGCGAGCAGGTCAAGCCATCGTCGAAATCGACACACCCGTACTTTGTTCCAAACTCGCAGCTCTTGAGTTTGAACTGGCTAGCTAATGTCCTGTATGGGGTCCGGCAGGCCCCGGGTTGGTAGCTTTGTTCCAAACTGTTCCTCCTCGTTAGCTCCGGTCGAGGTAGCGTCCTCGTGGTGCTAGAACACAAACCGAGATCATAGATGTCATAGCATGATTATTTCTTGATGCGATAGGTTAGGTATAAGGATGATCAAGGAAATAAGTGGCAATAGTAAAGGAGGACTCCGTGCTATTGCATGCGTGGAGGGGGTCGGAGAAGCTAAAAGAGAATGGCCCCTGAGCATGTTTTCGCTGGCGGATGGAGGAAAAGTCGTTTTTTGGAGGCATACGCGGTTCAAGGCATTGTTGGAGACAGCCAAAAAGGGATCATGACGCTTATGGTGATGAAACGTGATGCAAGAGGCAGAAGATGATGGAGGATCAAAGCGCCGCGATAAACAATGAAGAGTGATTCTTGTTGGGCGCGTCTTTGTCAGGGTTATTGTTGTTGTCGGGTATTAGACACTTGACCGGCCTTATCTTCGCCTATGGAATGCAAGACTAGATAATAGTCAATCATCAAGAGGCTGACAGGTATTTTTGTACATCACCATCGATCGCTCAACACTCACAAATGAAGCCATCTCTGCCATAGACAGACACTACCATGACTCCCGAGCCCATGAGGCCTTTTGCGGCGAATTCGGTTCACTTCAGGCCTACAGCTTCGGAGGTAGGGCGAGGTTGTCTTTCCCAGGGCTCGAGTCATTGGTTCAATGGCATGCGCCAAGATAATCACGTACTACACGGGGAGCTATCTCAAGCTTATAGTTGAGGTGCCCACTTAGTCCAGGTATAAGACTATATGATGACATCCTGGCGTCGCTAACAATAATGTGATATGATTGTCTGAGTAGACGCCTTAAATTAGATCCAAGTTTTGATAACACCAAGTACATAAACAAGCTGCTCATTTAGATGTCTGATAAGGTCAAACACGTCGAGGCTTACATGAGTAATGATAGGATTGCGATGCCGTATCTCCCAATAGGGCTAAGCACCAAACAGTCAATTCATATCTACAGGCGTCCATCTTCAGACAAGCATCCGTTCAATCGACTGCTTCGCTAGTCATTGACGTGGTCGGCGCCGGTATGAGCTGGGGATATATGTCTTGGGCTTTCGTTTCGTGTGACAAATCGCGGCCGGAGATGCTGAGCGGAGATTCAAGTATTGATAGGGATTGACGACCCAGGATATTCTCACAGTCGTGAGAACAAGAGGGTTTGATTCATTCCTCGTTGATAAATGAATGTATGCTTGAGCGAGACCAGCTGAGACATTTGGCAGAAGTTGGTTCCAGTGACGGGTATGTGGTGGAGGACGTAGAGTGGTGTGGCGGAATTGTGGCGGGATTTCTAGGTGGCCAATCAGAAAGATGTGCTCCTGTCTCCACCTCGAGGGTTGAATCGTTTTTAACCAATCATTCAGAATGACATAAGATTTTCAGCCTCACAATGTCACCTACTAGAAAACAGCAGCATTTGGAGATACAAGACCAACATTACTCCGAGTGCGCTACTCAGGTGCGAGGCCACATCGTGTCAAAGAGCTTGCACCGCTTATCGCTGAACAGATACCAGAGCCGCAAACTGTGATAGCGATACTGACTCTGTTATTGAATAAGTGTCTTATGATCGGTTATTCCTCGCTGTGGCGCGATGCGAGGAGCACTTTTGCGATTGGCTGACCCCATGCGCTGCGCCTCTGGCAGTGTGGTGCTTACATGGGGCTTGGTCATGAATGACATCGACTTATCTTATCGGTCTATCAGCCTAACAAAGTTATCAGACTGCGATACAGAACCTCAGCGTTCAACACCTCAGCCTCAGTGCCAGGACTAGCTATTGTCAGTGAAATAACAGAAAAGCAATCCGAGCCATTAGGCTATCGATTACATCAATCTCACCATGTACGTAATTTTCAATGTTTAATAAGGTTATAATTACGATCGTTCCCGTCTGACGCTTGGGTGGGTGTCTCTATCCGCACGTGACATGACATGCATGGGAGGTACCAAGGTACCCGGTGGCAGGATATCTTTGCCACCGGTGTCTCATCTACCCGGAAGGAGCGAAACCCGGTCATGCCCGGTCACGAGCTTCACTTTTGAACTCTTCAGCCTTTCGGTTCAACGATAGCCTCGCGTCTTGCTTACGCCTCTGGAGTCTTTCTGGTGTTGCGCCGCCGGTCTGTTTTTCCCACTCCTTTCAACACCTCCTGCGGTGTTGTTCACGAATACTTTCTTTGTCCGCGTTCCCCGACCGAGGAATTCATCGTGCGTTGCGCCACCAATTTGACTCGGTGTCACTCTCGCTTCATACACACATCTCTACATCTTAAACTAATACCTTTTACATATATAGATGTCTCAGCGTAACTTATCCCCCCCGATTAAAAAGTCTGCCAGCAATAATAAAGGTAGGGTATGTATATAATCATTTACTACTAATAGTAAATAGGATATACTAATAGTATTATATAGATTAAACGCTTTATTAATACTATTATTAATAACTTTCCTACCTCTAAGAATAGCTATTTAACTATAGTTAAAAAGACCCTTTATAGCCTCTCTTTAAAGTATTAAAATATTATCTTAGATGGCTATTAATAAGAAATATTAAAGTTTAATACTATTAAGTATTAAGTTAAAAAGTATAAAAGGAATATAAACTAAGGTAATCTTTAAAATAAAAAGTTATATTACCTTAATAAAACCTAAGGTAAATATATTAAATAGGTATCCTTTATATTTTTAAATAATATTATAGTTTTTAGAATTAATATTATTTCCCCTTTAGTTAAAATTATTAAAATGGCTATTATAAATAATATCCTTTTTAATAGTTTATAGCTCCTAGGGGGCAAGCTTTACGATATAGCTTATAGTAATAGAAGCCAGAGGTTAACTAAGGATAAGGCTGTTAAAGCTAAGAGAGCTTTAGAGAAGTATCTTAATGCTATTTTTAAACCAGAGCCAGAGCCAGAGTCAGAGTTAGCTAAGGAGTCGGCTAAGGAGGAGGTAGATAAGGAGGGAATAATTACTTTAAGGCGGCCTAAAAGACTATTAATATTATTCCTAGAAATAGAATATTATAATACTACATTTAGTAAACCTAAAGACCAATTGGACTTATCCTTAAGTATTCCCTTATCTATTCTATTTAATAGCTATAGTTTTAATAGTAACTTTAGTCTTAATAGTATATTCCTTTATTTTATTCTAGTTCCCTCTTTTTACCTTTTAAGTATAGTCTATCTTAATACTTATTAATATCTTACTATCTATAGATTATTATATTAACTATTTCTCTTACTATATATTTTTATTATTAATCCCTCTTAACCTTATTATAATAGATAGTCTTTAGGCTAATATTAACCCTAAAGTTAATAACTCTAAATAGGATATAATATATTTATAGCTATTAAATAAAAAAGCTAAGCTTTTTAGTAATATTTTAGGGCTTCTGCTTTAACTAATTAAAAATATTAGTAAGTCTCTATATATAATAGTTAAGTCTAGTCTTTAGATTTAAATTAATAATCTCTTAAAGCAATTAATAGGCTTTAAAAAGATTTAGGCAGAGAATAATACTATCTATATACCTTTATACTATCAGTAAAGAGAGAATCACTAGATATTAGCTGTCTTACTATTAAGTTAAGCCACTATAGAGCACTATAACTCTTTATATTCTGCCTTCTATAAAGAGTAGGTTAAGGCTATTTTTAAGAATATACTTAAGGCTAAAGTTCTATTCTACCTTTATATAGCTATAAGTCTTTTATCTATATATCTTACCTTCTTTAGTCTTTTAATTATATTTCTAATTTATAGGAATCCCTTTAATAGATAGACTCTTAAAATTATAATATCTTTATTATTAAAATCGCTAAGGCTTTACTTAATAATAAAGCTATACTTAAGTTAATCTATAATATAAAAATAAAGAAAGGCCTTTTAATATTAATTAAGTTATTAAGGCCTATTATATTAAAAAGTATATTATCTCTTATTACCCCTATAGTCCTTACTATTAACTAACTTACTATTAAAATAGATAGATAGGCAGTAAAATATATTATAATTCTATTTAATAAAATAATTATTAAACTTAAATAACTACTTATAGATCTTAAATCTATTAAAGACTATCTTACTAAAAGGATATAACTATTTAAGTTATAATAATAATAAGTTAAAGCGCTTAATATAATAAGCTAGATATATAAATAAATTAAGATAATACTATTTAAAAAGTCTAATAATATTTAAAATAATAAAAAAGAAGAGAAGGAATAATAAACTTAATTGGCTTTATAGAAGTATTTAAATATATAAGGAATATAAGACTTTATCCTTAAGCTAGAGCGGCTAAGGTAGGTTAAAGAGGAGATTAAGATAAGGAGAAAAGAGCTAAAAAAGCTCTATAAATAGGCCTATAGGGCTATAACCATATAGGCATTAAGAGTGGCTTTAGCCATAATAAAGGATTAAGATATAGAAGAAGAGGAGTAGATTAATGTCCTGCTTGGTATATCTATGGCGATAAAAATGGTGGCGGGTGTCTTATTCCTGGGAGCGTATATCAGGAGTCTTTTGTTTTGGAGGTTATACCATCAGCAGTAGGAGTGCATATTGCGCGGCGTTTGTCGTTGACGATGCAATGATTGCTATGTTCTTTGTGTATCTGATAGCTTATGGCATAAAACACCAAGATGAATGCAGTCACCAGAACGAAGATTGTTTTCAGCTGCCAAGATAAAGAGAGCGAATAAATCTCCTAATTGTCGATTGTATCACTTGGTGGTTAGCGAACACATAATTTTCAACTTGCCAAGCCACTTTGAGAGACGTCGTGGGACTTGGAAAATGGACCAGACAGCCGCCAAACGGTGATGTGACTAGACCGTATATCGTCAATGATTACTGATCCAAGTTAACTCATCGGCGAGTTCAAGTGCGGTCGAAGGCTTTTGGGGGCCTCCATCACAAGAGCCGAGTTGTCTTGCTAAAGGCTTTGCTACAGAGTGACATCAATATGCTCCCGTCAGATATTCTGTATCATCCATCCTGAATCAAGACGACGTAAGCACCTCACTGGTGCAGGTGGGCCTATCTTCAGCATGTAGCTCGGTTGGGCATGGTACTTCAACATAAGGTCAGGTGTTGCGAGTATGAGTTTCGCTTCATAATGTATGGAAATGTGATGCTCCATTGGCAATAGACAAGTCCTTTTTCAGACCAAACACGAACTCTGGACCGTCAGTCTCTGAAGTGTTTCTGTATATCTTTGCCGAAGCTTGGAAGACTCACCAGTCTCCGCGACAGGTTGGACAACAGGCGTTGTGACAGTCGCCACAGTTGAGATGAGCCACCAAAATGGCGCCAGAGTTACGAAAGACGGTCTGTGGTCTCACACTTCTAGATCCCATCGTCTACACGCCACGCTCCACCCTTCGGCGGCCGGTCTCTGGCGTCTTCAGCGTTACTGTCCCAGTCATGTCAGTTGAGCGCATGCATGGACAACACCCACCCCACGGGTCAGTATGATGTCGTTGTCCGACAAAGGGTGTGCTCCACGTTTGAACCACCTTTCCGTGCCTCTATCGATCACTAGAGATATTTTTATGACTCTTGTGGCTACCAAGCATGTCCACCGAGACACCCCAACCATCGGCCAAGCACCGCATCCATAGTTCTGCAGTCAAGACCACCGCCCTTGAGAAGATCGTTGTCTGAATACGATGGTCTAAAGTGCTAGCACGAGAAGATCATGGCGGTTTGCTGGCCGGAAAAGGAGGCACAGAGTGAAGAAAGCCACGGAGCTCAGGAGTGCTGGCGCTTGAAAATATGCTCTACTGAACCTCATTAGTCGCCATGGGGCTGCAATGGAACATAGGGATCCTTGCTCATCCAGACAGAGACTCAAAGAATGTGTGATGAATATGAAAGAAATGTAACGGAAGCCAACAATCAAGTCTTGTCTTGTATGTAGCGTGCGATATTGTCCGATATTCAAGGAACTGCTTGTACCAGATGTTGGTTGATTCCTGCAGACTTCCGCCCAACTCCGCCAACTTTGAGGGTCTAATCTTTCCTTCCCCTCGCACACCTCGAAATCCCATTCATTTAATCCACAGTAGACAGATCCGAGGCTTTGGCACTCAGTTGCTAATAAAGCCACTGGAAAGAAATGTCTCTTTCTCTCGCGTGTTGATAATCATGAGAAGAGTCTGGAACGCCAAGTCTTTAATATCACGGCCCCAGCAACCTCCCACTATTGCACTACCTCTGATACTTGGTATGATAACGACTGAAGGTAAGGTAGCCAGGGTTATTTGCCTACAGCAGGACAGTTCAATAGTTACAGAAGCGGTATGATGTATAGAGATAGATCAGGCATGCTTTATAGTAAAGGCCTGGCATCCAAAGTGCTCTGGTAAAAGAGAAAAGGGCAAAAGTGTGCTGAACATGGTGGTCGAATAATATAGTAGCTAGTGATAAACGTGGTTATATAAAGGGGTTCAACAGTATCTAGTTCAGATTCACGCGTTACGTTCAAGTCTCAGGCACCGAGTCTGAGTAAAAGACTACGGCCCCCAGGTCCGGACTGGTAGGTGGTGACGGTGTAGGTGATTGCTTACTGTGGCATTTGGCGCCAAATGTTTCCACTGACTTTACTGTCTCAAAGACGTCGCCTTCATACCCCGCTTGTCTCATTCCAGATGCGTGCCTCTACCAAGCATCCAAGAGGCGAAAGTAGGCAGTGCACTTGTGTTCATCCTACCTATTTGATATCCCCTTTGGCACAATCCTGAGATTGATATACATGGTGAAGCAATCGAAAATGGGATCACGGCTACCTACCCTAGACACTTTTTATGCCGGGTGCTACCGCCTAACAGCAGCGGGTCACCCATCACCAAGCCCGATCAGGAAAGGACCCATTCGTCGCCCCACCAACGCCTTTATTTTGTTGTTATCCACCTCTCATCTATCTCGCCCAGAGTGATCCCATCACTCACACTAAATTACGAGTTTGTAAAGCCTCAGTTCAAACAAATGTTTTTTCTCGACCACGAGTTTTCTGCTTCTAATCCAACCGTTGGATTCATTGAGGAATGGATGAGCCATATCCAAGACATACCTATATCTCCAGAGCTCGTCAACATGTCCCCAGTCCCAAGTCCTACCAAAAGAAGGAGGAGGGCATATCCTTCTCTAGACCTAGATGCTACTCCGCGCGGCGCTGTGCCCGTACTTTCGTACCCATCTGATAGCGCATCCTCTACTACAACAACCTCGAGTCAACGAAGTGGCTCCATGAGCCTAAAAAAGCGCGAGCTTGAGTTGCGGCTAGCCAAAGACTTTCCCCTTCAACGTCGCCAAATATTAAGTTTCGAGAACCCAACCAAGCTTATACAAGACTTAGCGAGACTAAGGAAAGCTCCCATCATTCCACATTGCTTCAAGGTATCTATCCTTATATCTAGGTTATTATCAACAGGCTTTAACCATAATTAAGGATTAAATGTCTAAATCAGACTAGACTAACCTACCAGATGATAGCTGGTTTCTACCTCCTAACTCAGAGGCTGCCCAAGACCAGAGCAGATTTGATAAGTATATCTTCAGACGGCTAAATCTCATTCATAAGAAGACTCTGCAATGCCAAAGTCGCATGGCTTATGAGTCAAGCTGGAATGACAGCGTTTATGCTCCTCTCTTGGAGATTGTACTCGATGAAGATGACTAAGAGGACGTGTTTTATCAGAATATGTAAGTTTAGTTCCCGGCATTCCCCTTGATCAGGAGCAATGTCTGACTGTGCCAAGAACGCAATATCGCATATATCCTGAATTTCGAGATCCGAACCCGTTTCTCTAAGACACCAAGATCGACTATGGCGTCTTTGTTGGGCCAGCCAACTCGTCACTTGGCATATTACTGCAAAACTACAGATTGCGTAGCCGGAGCAATCAGGCATCATGTATCAAGACGAGCGACGAGGCCAACACACCCCTCGCAATTGGGATCGAGACTAAGAGCACCAATGCGAATAGTGGCATTGCTGGCCCCGCATAACTCGCGACATTTCTACGCGCTCAGTTTAGGCACCTTGACTCTTTGCGACAATCCAGCTCGCTGGAACTGCCTATACTTCCCGTGGTTTTTGTCGAGGGAGCAAAATGGCGCGTGGATTTTGCCGTCCGCACAGAGACGAACTTGGTATGATAGCCATGTCCTTGATTATAAAGATATGAGTCTAATCTAGCTATACAGGTCACTTGGGAGTCTCTAGTTATTGGGTCATCAGATAAATTGCATGGGTGTTATATGATAGTTGCCGCCTTGAAGCGCTTAGCTGCTTGGTGTCGCCATGAGTACTCTCACTGGCTAGAGATTGCTTTAACCACTGAATGATAAACTACCTTGACTTGATGCATCAAGTTGTCATTGACCATCTTACCTCGATGACGCTTAGCCTATGGAAGAGGTCCTTTTTGATGTCCGATAAGGCAAGTAGACAGGCCGGGTATCTCTCACGCATCTGGCCAACGATAACGACATCCCTCTCCCTTCGCTTTGGCAACATAGAGGTACGCTCCGACGGGCCTGGATGCTGCGGTTAATCCATGTACACTGTCATGGAGGGCAATGCCTGATGGTACCCCAGAACTCACCCCATCCTAAGTCGAGCCATGGCGCGCGTCAAGCGTCGTTTCGTGCCGCGCGCCAGGCAGTACATGAGAGCTACTTCTGGGACACGATTCTGTCACCCTGTAACCCCGCTGTAACACACTAATCTGTCTAGCGCGGGGCGCTTCACATGTATACTCCAAGTACCGCGAGTCCGATCAAACTGTCAACTGTAGACCAAGGTGAATTTTATTGACTGGAGCCATCCCCATCCCTTGACTCAGTACTGAATGGTACCGTGCCTCTCAGAGGCTCATCGTTAAATTGCTATATTCGCAACGAGCGTATTCAAGCCGGAAAGTCACGGTGCACCGTGTGACTAGTTGGTACTGGAACAATTTGGTGATGGCTACTCTGTATATTGGAGACACTATCGCACAACAAAAGGATTTGGTGCCGGCAAGTAGTGTTGAACAAGTCAAATCTCGGTTGTTTTAAAATGTGGCCGCTCCTACCAGTACACTTTGGCAGGCCTTGTGTTCCACTACGATACGTTCGTCTCGGATACAGGCGGAATAAGGTCGTGAAGGTAAGAGTACTATGTGCCCCTTCCAATATTCTTCATATAAAGGTGAAGTTGTTTCGTATTATCAAAAGTCTCGTGGTTGACCAATGAAGCGTATCTATCGGCATCTCTCCAAAGTGGTAGGACAGGAGTTTGGCTGTCAGCTCAGTTCAGGGTGGAGGAATGCCGCTGTATCTTCATGTAGTTAGTCGCATCCTCCGTGATATGCGTATCGCGCAGCAACAGACCAACTTGGCCTTCGACTACAAAGCCTTTAAGACGGCTATCAGTACAGACTCCTTGACAGAAGGTCAGCTACTGCCATTGCAACAACGTCTAGAGAGTAGAGACCTTGGAAAGCCTCATGGTCACAGAACAAACTTTCGCGAATGGATTCGCTTCCAGGTCAAAAGAGAAGTCGAGAGAAAAGGGAAGCACCTCTCCTCAAGCTTTAAAATTGCACTTGCTTGTGAGTCCCTTTCATATCATGAATGAGGATATCACTAACGCTGAAACCATAGACTGGAGAACTGACTATTGTCGATCTCCCATGTCCCTGTGCCACCATTGAAACTGCATGTTTGCTCTTTAATATTTGTCTCAGTTTGTTTCTGCAACGAGAACCTACTATTGGGCGCGTCGTTGCTTTGGATGAAGCTCACGAGTATAAGAAGGGCAGTTCCGACAGCCAGACACTGACAGAGACCCTGCCTTCGGTCATCCGCCCACAGCGCCATTTGGGCACCAGAGTTATTCTTTCTACTTAGGAACCCACTGTAAGCGACACTTGGCAGGTGTTTGTTTGGCCTCTGAGGCTGATATGGAAATCGGTAATCGAGAAATGGTAAATAGCACAAACGCCGAGACAGATAATGACGGGCTAGATTCTTTCTTACACCTCAACATGAAGGACGACAATCTGTTCTCTCATGTCGTCGGTCTGGAAACTGGTGAATCACTCCTGTTCTGTCCGAGTGCACTGATCGACATTGCATGATGATAAATGTTCATCAGTATCACGAGTGGTATAATTGTTGAACTTTAAGTGCTGTTCTTGCCTGCATTTAAAACCATCTAAGGCTTTGTAATTATAGATAGGGAAGGGTCTTGAGCTTCCATAAACTATTCAGATTGACCGTAGCAACCTTGCGCCTTATGTAAAGGAGTTTTATAGCTTTATTAACCTTGTAGAGATGTTTTATTAGCGTTATAATTTCGTCCGTTATAAATGGATTTCCAAACCGGCAATTCTGAAGCATATTAATGAAATAAGTATCACCTTAACGATAGATTTCTTTAATATTAATATAAATAAACCCTGCTTATCCCTAAGCAGTAGTCTAAAAGGCCTATCTATCCTTATTTATAAAGCCTATAGTCTTTAGGATAATTATACCTTATTTTAGTAGTATTGAGGGTTATTTTTAGTCTATAGTTTAAATATAACTGGAATGGTTTTATAGGAGGTAGTTAGTAGAAGTCTCCTGTTATTACTATAAATATAGGAGCGTTGCTAATAGGCAGGACCTCTGAGATCAGAGCTCTAGCATCGGGCTTTATTTATATAGATATTTATATATTCTAAATAGTAATTCTTAGCCATATTAATCTGATAAATGATAAGAACTTTAGTATATCCTAGACTAGCAGTGGCATAGGTATAAAGTTCCTTACTTTTTATTCTTTTTAGAGAATACTTATAAAAGTTAGGTATCTAGCCTATATAAGACTAAGTTGATATGCCGTGGACTTAAAGTGCAGGCCGACCAGTGGAAGTAATGATGTCGACTCGTTTATGTTTTATCTCTAGCTTCTAAAACAGTAGATTTGCCGCAGCCTGTTGAGCCGGTCGAAAAGGCATTGCATCCACCCAGAATCAAGTCCACCAGATTTTTGGCGATCCAAAACCTAGTCCTCGAGCAAATGTTCTCGCAAGGTGATGGGACTCAGTCGTGAGCAACAAGCTCGCGCGAAGTTATTTGGTCTCACATCACTCCATCAATGATACTTATTACAGAAGAACTCCATCTTGAGGCTGTGGCCACACACTCGTCAGTAACTCAACTCAGAATAGACATTCCTATTCAGCCACGGCAGAGGCTCATATCATAGCTACAAATAATATGTGGATGATATGATTGTGAGAGTGACGTCGTCCAAACCGATAGTAAGTATGTCATACTCCCCGGAACATTGAATCTGGATCGTTAATTGAGCATCAGATACTGTGTTGCCTTGGTGGACCACCTCTGACTCTCAGGAGTCCAGCTGCTGTACCCATCAGGATAGCTCCCTTGAAGCACAGAACCTCTAATGGACGGTATGATACTGCAGCCGAATCCAGCCCCAACGTTAACTCCGGAGAGTACGGCAAATCGGTAAGAAAACATGTATTCACCGTTGACGTCGCCCAGGCTCTGGGAGACGTCGGTGTCACCCCCGCCGTTGGAAAAGACGAAGGCCCTGGTAAGCAATATGTCAGCATCAGTACAAAGACACCTTGAAGTAAGGCATAGTTACAAGGAATTAGGAGTAGAAGCGCTAGATTCTGAGAACAAGAAACCGTCACCTGTTCAAGGTGTCATGTCGGTGTTGCTGTCATCGAAACCTGGATTGACGATCACCTGCGTCTTCACACAAGCTGACTCTTGTAGGCTCGTGGTGGTCGCAGCCAGTGTGGTCGAGCTGATTTCAGGTAGAGTTTCCAGCGTAGTCTCGGCCGAGGTCGTTAGTGATTGCAGTCTCGGGCTGGCTTCGGCTCCGAGAAAGCCGACAGCCACAATCGCCACAGTTGGAAAAGAACGACAGAGCATTTTGAACGAGTAAACGAATGCAAGCAACTGAAGGCAGCGCAGAACAGTGACAGCGAGAGATTGAAGAGAAGATGACCTAAAAGACTCTTTTGTGAAATTTCCCCTATTTAATAGCGTCTGTCAGTATAGACCCTGTCGGCTGCGGCTGAGTTAACACCAATAGTTCTGGACACTATGTATTGACGTTAGCGTCTGCCTTCACTGCGCCATTGGCTGCACTTCTGCTGTCCAGGGAAAAGCCCATTCTTTTACTCGGTATAGGTTAAGTTCCAATTTTACCATCATTTGATGCTTACCATTAAGATAAAAGGAATATATTTATACGCTGTTAACAGTATCCAGACTTAAACAGTAGCTGTTACAATAAGTATTTTAGTTTATATTTAAGATAAAAGCAAAGTGTTAAGTTCAGGCTATAGGGGCAATCTTCAGACTAAAATTTCAAACTTTTATTTCCCTGATCTCTCAGTGAATTCTGCGGGAGCTTAGACACTGGAAATCCATCGCATGTCAAAATACACCCAGTAATAGTAATATTTAATTAGACGTCCTGCTATAACATCTAATATTTCATTCATTCAGAGGCATGGGAGTAAATAACAGCAACAGACATTTTTTCATCCTCTCCTGACCTTTGGCATAACAAGCCTTTCTCACTGTCTGTATTAAATAGGAAGTCTAAAATGCTCACCTCGAGGATCACTGTCCCTCTCAGTGGGAAACATTTCTATCAAGCCATGTCTATCGTTCCTGGCGCAGTGGCTCAACATCTGTCGTTTAGGGATACGGAAAACGTCAGTTCCTCTACTTCTATTCAC
The DNA here is from genome assembly GCA_021655895.1 of Fusarium sp. NRRL 66739. NCBI lineage: Eukaryota > Fungi > Ascomycota > Sordariomycetes > Hypocreales > Nectriaceae > Fusarium > Fusarium sp. NRRL 66739. Next base: position 47,900 of record JAJJWO010000071.1, read on the forward strand.
TTGCTGGATACTAAACAGATTCTAGCTGATGCTGGAAAAAAACCATATTAGCGCAAGGTTCCACCCTATGTTAAAACATAAGGCGGCGACTCAGTGACACTAACTCAATTAAAACAGTGCATCCGGTGATATAGACAGCCTATGCTAGTATAAGAAGAGGAGGTATAGAAGCTAGTCCTTCTAGGACTTACGTCTCCACTGATCCCTTTCAGACCCATATAAAGATTCTTCAATACACTTTGCAAGGCCACTTAAGAACTTCCCAGAGTTCGTGGTTCTCCTACGAGCATTCTCTATAAGCTGAACATCTCGAACGCTATCCAATTTAATGCTATAGTGGAAATGTAGTGCATCTGAATCGTTTCAGATGTCGAAGAAGACCTTGATAAATTTTAGGGATTCCAGAATATCCTTCAGGCTTTCTCCGCTGCCCCCGACTATCGAGAAAGCTAAATTTCCCAGGCTATGGATGTCGATGATATGGGAATGCGCCAGCAATTGCAAAGGATAGACCAAGATTGTTAAAAGTGAAAGCTTCCCATCCCGGCCAAGGCGTTCTCCCTCGGCGTCGATACAAAGTAGAGGTTGAAGGTCTCTAAGCCAGGTATCCTGGAGTAATATCCAGTCAGCCAGGTCGGATATACCTTGCTAAGTGTCAACAAAAACCATATCTTTTATTTTTAATGCTTTAATAAACTACTGACTGCCTAAGGAGAGGGTAATTTATACTTATTAGACAAGTAGCCATAGTAATAAAGCAACAACCCAGACTATAGTTACAGACGAAATGATACGATGATGTAATAAGAGATAAAAACAGATTCGTCCAACCCACTAAAACTTGACTAGGAGTGATATAATCTAATGCTCACCGAGTGTATTATATATATATTAGAATTCAGCTGAAACTTGATTTTTTTTTTTTTAAAAACCTAGTAATAACTTTAAAAAAAGATCTAGGTAAGAAAACAATAGCCCTTAAGAGTAATAATAATAATAACTTAAAGCCCAGATAAAGATATTAATATATCAGCTTAATAAGGTAACCTTTCAGCTATATTATATAACCTTATAACTACCTCAATCAACTCTATTTAAAATAAATAGCTTATATAACTAGCTAAAGGGCATAAAGTCCCTCTGCCCGTTTAGTAAGTCTTCCTCCAACTTCCAACTTACAACCTTCTAAGCTACTCTTCAGTCAATCATCCGAATTATCAACCGACTAGCCAAGCTTCAACTCGCTTATAAGTCAACCTCCAAGCTTTCACACGTCAGTCATCCTGCTGCAAGAGACCCTCCGTGACTGACTTACGAAGACCGACAAAGAGACCTGCCACAAGCTACGCGCTATGGCTAATACAAAGAGGTTGAGGCAGCTTAAAATAAGAGAAAGACCTAGGGATAACAAGACCAAGGTCGAGCTTGCGATCCTAGGGTGCAAGATCCTCCTTCTTAATAACCTCTGCCGCTACAGGTTGAATAGGATAGAGGAGGATTTCCTTAAAGCCCTAGAAGAGGAGAAGAAGAACCGGTTCAAAGGAGGGCATAAAGAGTAGCTCACGGACCTGAAGTGGAACGTGTTTACGGTTTCGGCGGCGGCGTGAAGGCTAGGCCAGTGGAGTCCCTGGCCGCAAAGGCAAGGTAAAAGGATAGGAAATGTATCCTAGAGCGTTCAGAGGGATTGTCTGTTAGAGTTCTAGAACTGGGAAAGTTTATTAAGGTTAGGATTTTAAAAAGAAAGTATTTAATTTATATTAACTTTAAAAAGAATTTATATAGCTAATTAAAGTATTTTAAAGTATATTCTTTTATTTTTATTATTATATTATTTTAACCTTATAAGGTTTATTAATCTATAT
>JAJJWO010000072.1:0-51186 GCA_021655895.1 Fusarium sp. NRRL 66739
ATATTTATACTTTTAAATATATATTTCTTAGATAACCACCCGTTTCTACGCTGTATTCTTATTGCTGTGAAAACTAACCCTCTCTTTTTAAGACGATGAATAGGGTCATCTATTAGCCGACCTTCATATTATGTCTTGATGTCTTAGATACCCCAAACACCGAGTGGATCTGGTCCACCAGAGGCCGCCCGTTGATGCTGTAAACCTTTAACACGTTTGACGAGAGTTCCAACGGAGATTGGTCCAAACAAAGTACAGAGAGATATAGCCCATACGACCACAAGATAAATCTCAGAAGATCCCTGAGAGGTATCCCCAAAGATGCCATTCGACTCTGCTAACGAGGCTATGAGATAGCCAATTTCGCCACGAGCGGTCATGGCTAAAGCGAGGATTGAAGCCGGATAGAGCGACTTGGGATTGGAGGGAGAGGGAACAGAGTTAGGAGTTTCCTGTTGCTGTGTAGTGTTTGCATCGTTTTGTGCTCTCGTGGCGTCTACCTGAGTGTTGGAGTCGCCGTTGGTAGGTGAACATACACCGGAATCCTCGGTTCCAGTGTTTTCTTGGGCCTTACTACTTGTGGTAGTTGGCTTGGAACTTGAGTCACCGGTATTCTTGAGATGACGACTTCGAACGCAGGAAGTTAATAGTAAAAAAGGTGCCTTTAAGACCCTAACGAAAGCGCCAATGTTAGAACTTGTCTGGAATCGGACCAGCCATAGTCCAGTGCACATCTTTCCAAGAGCCATGAGTACGGCATAGACTAAGCCACGCCACACGACATCTCCTTTGAACATCTCTGTTATAGGAATCGCAAAGCCAATCGAAGCCTGGTCTTGCGTCAGAATCTTCTTTGCAGCGTACGGAAACAACAGCTTACAAAGAACATGGGAATCAAGAACCGCTTGACTGGTCCATTGTAGTAGTGCTCATACAGAGTCATTCCAGTGACCTCGCTACCATTGTCAAGATGGAGAGTCTCGGATGGACTTTCAGAAGTAGTTGTCTCGCCAGGTTGAGTCTGTTGCTGAGGGGAGTGATCTGTGCTTGACTGCGGTTGAACAGTTGCAGAGCTTGGAACTGTACGTGCTAAATTATCGCACCAAGACGTGATAACACCTGCAAGGTAGGCAGCGAACAAGCTTGATGTCCCGGCATACGTAGCGGCAGCTACTAGCATCACGAGCAAGCATGTATAACCGAGAAATACGAACTCGAGTGTGCCAGTGAATTTGGGTAACCTGCTCCTGGACTTGAGGATAGACACCAAGACTGGACGCGCCACAAACATACACAACAGGACAACGCCCACGCCGAAGCCGATCGAGACGAAGAGCGGCCGGATGATAGTCACAGAATCGATAGAATCGCCACCCTTACCGAGGTTTGAGATGATTTGAACCAAAACTAGGCCGACTACATCGTCCAACATAGCAGCAGTCGTGGTGACCGTACCGAGGCGCGAGGTGGACAGCTGTGTTGTCGAAAGAATGGTGAAGGTGGTCCCCAAGCTCGTCGCACTGAGAGCTGCACCTGCTGCGAATGCTTGGAGTGGAGTAGCGGAAACCAATTCAATAAGAAGAAATGAAAGGCCTATTGGAGCTCCAATGCCGGTGAGGGCTATAGCAAGAGAGAGGTACACGTTGGCGCGGAGAGATGCCAGATTTGTCGAGAGGCCGCCTTCATACACGAGCATGATTAAACCCAGGTACCCGAGCTTCTGAATCACCGTTTCTGTACCACGGTCAAGCCATTGGGCGCCAGGGGTTCCCCAGAGAATGCCAATGAAGAGCTGTCCAATCATGCCGCAATAGACGAGCTTGTCCAGGCACGAGTTGATTACATTCAGAACCAACAAGAAACCTGATAGGTTGAGAACGGTGGTGATGGTGGGTTCATGATATGCAAATGCTGTTTCAGCCATTTTGACAACGCGATGTGTGAGGTGATAAGAGGAAAGGGAGTAGAAGAGTCGTACTAATTCTGCATAACTACCTGAATTCTTATTTTTCACCCGTGATAAGTCACGTGCCTAAACGGCTTGTTAGCTCTAGTTGTAAATTGTCTGTTAACTAATATTATGTTGATAAAAGGCGGAATGGCCATGTCATATGAGGTGAACCGAGGCTGAGTTAATCAATAAGCTATAAACAATCATATGCACTAGGAGGAGTCAAAATATAATGCGTTATGTTATGTAAATGCTTTAAACACTTTGGAAACAATCTTGAACATACTAACTATACTAACTCATTTTGAGAATGATCAGCTCCTTTCAGTTGCTATATTTCTTATAAAATACCGTTTATTGTTATCTTTGCACCTAATTCATGTCCTCTTCACATGCTCATTTCTTGGCCTCTTCGGCCTTTATTCGCTCCTCCGCCTCCTTTATCTCTCGACGTCTTCTACAAAAGCAACACTCACCATCCTTTTTAAAATTCCGTTTCTGGATCCGCATGTTGCACTCCCCCCAATGGGAGATATCTGGAACCTGACTACAGATCTCGTTGTTTGTGTAAACATTATACTGGTCGCCGCAGGTCCAGCATACCTGGCGCACGCAGTCTATGGAACACATGGGCCAAGTTTGTTGCGAGTAGCGTTTGAGTGCAAAAAGTATGTTCGGAATTTCCTATCTCAATAAAGGTTTAGATATATGGAAAGGATTGTCTCTTTTGCTTGGGGATGGGAGGATGGCTTTATATGTCTTCGACTCTCATATACGAAGCATTTGCACTATACCCTTCACCGCATGTTGTTTAGTGATAAGCCTACATAGAAATCTCAATTATATGTTGTGTTGATCAGACATATGAAACGCTGAGATAGCTATTCACCACCTGGCTACTTGGCAGTGATTTATTGTATGCGGGTATTATACCAGTTGATAGTGATGAAAAAAGATGGCCGGAAATTGTCTCTGCAGCTCTACTTCAATGCCTCCACGCAGAATGGGTTTGCAGTGAAGGTACCCTTGGGATCATATGTCTGCCTAATCTTCTGCAACTTCTTATACGTATCCGGGTCGTAATAAAACTGCCAGACATCCTTCATAGTCCATTCCCCATAAGATCCCCAGAGAAGACGTCGATCTTCCTTGCTGAAGTACGTCGCCTGACCCTTGTCATTTTCATTCTGCCATTTCTCGGCTGCCTCTCTCGTGCCCTGATAGAAGACATCCCATGAGCCTCCAAAGGTGGCGTCTCTGAAGCAGTAGGAAGTGCCATTGTTGGCATTCTTCCGGAACATTGATCGATCACCGCCGTATACCTGTAGCTGAGAAGAGACCCAGAGGCCGTTGCCCTTGTCCTTGATCACCTCGTTGATGCGACCAGAGAACCATGTCGACCAACCCGTCTTGGAGAGTGTAACCGACTTGGTGGTGTTGGTGCGCTTGTCGTAGGGGTAAGGAAACTCGCGAGGGCCATTGAAGAGCCACATTGCCGCGATAGACGACATTGGCGCACCTTCAGGGGACTCTTTGCCGAACTTGAAGTCGTGTGGGACATTCTTGATCTGATCAAAGAGCTCGGACGAGTACGGCTCTCCTCCCACGTTGACCCACTGAGCGTAGACAACAATGAGAGCGTATTTGAACTTGAGCAGATCAGCAATGTTGTTCTTGCCGTCGTGGACCTCATCTGGAAGCGTGCCCTTCAACTCGCTCTCGGATCCCGGGAACAGATCCAATAGATTGGCTTGTCTGCTGACAGTGTTGACGGTGAAGTCATAACCGCGAGGAAATTTGGGATCCTCTCCCTTCTGGACCAGAATGTCAAGGAGAGCCTTGAGCGTTTTCTCTTGGTAGTGAAAGGCCATCCACAGACCCTTTGAGCCCTGGTGCTTCTTGTCTTCTTGGACCTCGATCTTGAAGTGAGTCAGGACGCCTAGGTTGCCGGGGCTGCCGCCGAGAAAGCCATAGAACAGATCGGGGTGGCTATCCTTGGTCACCTTGACTACCTTTCCGTCATAGTCAACAATGTCAAGCTCACGGACGTAGTCCCCGAGAAGGCCGAAGGATCGCGCAAGCATCCCGTAGCCGCCGGTTTGGACGTGCCCACCAAGGCAGACCGTAGAACACTGTCCCGTCGGCATGAAGACATTATTGTCTTGCAGGAATTCGAATATCTCAGAGAGAGTCCAGCTCACACTTGATCTAAGGTAGACCTTGTCGTTTTCTCGGAGCAGGTTGAGGTCAATGTTGGGACGTCGGAAGGTAGGCTTCAAGTCCAACTGGATACCCTCGGGGCCAGTCGAGGATGCACCACTGTATTGATGCCCACCGGTTCTGATAGCGATGGGCTTACCCATAGCGGCAGCAGCCTTGACGACTCCTTGGATGTCTTCAATGCTTGAAGGCTGCAGGATCTCTGCAGGATTCATGTCGCGACGCTTCTGGTAGGTAGAGGAGGCGTAGATTTCATTGGCACGTGTGTAGGCGGCTGTGCCTGGGAAGAATTGATTGCCTTGGAACGATGGGTCCATTTTGAGGATGATGATCGAGAGTTGAAGAAGGACTGGCTTGCATGGAAGGAAGTACAGAAATCAGGCAGTTGGTATAATCTTTCTCTATGTTTGTCTGACCTTGATGAAGGAGACAATCAAATAGTTGAGAGAAGTCGTTCAATAATTGCCAATCACCATATACATCTTTCACCGCGTAGAGCAGAGTTAAAAGCTATAGTTTTCAGCTGTAAGCCAGTAGGAATGCTGGTATTTGAAAATCAGCATACATTCTGGAACGACTCAGTGCCGTTTCGCTGTAGGTATGTGATATACCAACATGTCACCATTTCCTGTCAGTCTGGACTCACCGGGACGGGCCGTAACCAATTACAAGCATAGCCTGTGGAGAAACTCAATTCCTCCCCCTTCTTTGATGAATGAGTGGCTGAGTGCTGTTCCAGTTCGGCCCGGTTCAGCTAGCCAAAGGAGCTCAGCTTGCCAATTCGAGCATCGTCACTGGGTGTTATGACCGCAGAAGAAGAATGTTACTGTTTTCAGCCAGCCAAAAGTTGCAACTATCTGCTAAGAAGCAGCCATCATTAGGAGTCGAGACATGTGAAGCTGTTAACTCAGATATGTGATGTTGCACCAGATGCTCGAACACATGAGATCCCTTGCCGACTTTGGGACGATCACTGGGTGGTAAGACAGAAGATGAAGATTTCTACTGCATTCAGCCAGCTATAGGCGTACATTCAAAGTGTACTAGCATAGCTCATCAGGGCTTGAGGTATGTGAACCTTTCAGCTCGAATCTCAGATAAACATGTGTTATTAGTCTAGAGTCTTGCAGACCATAAGCAGCTGGTTCATGAGGATGTGCCCATGAATATAAGGTCAACCGTTGAACCTGTATTTGATCCCAAGTCTACCAGATCATCACATCGCAAATCAATCATCATGGCTCCTAATGCTCAGCCGCCTCATGCTGGGATTCACCTCCCAAGCGGGTTTCAATATGGCGAAGTCAACTTTGACCCCAGTCCTCCTCCTCCATCGGACAAGCCTGACCCTCCCCTGGGAATCTTGGAAGCTTTTACCGGATCATGGACCGGACCTGGCTTCAACACCATATTTCGGCCAAATAGTGTCGCACCTACAACCACCACTTTCCACAACCCTGTGCTCCCTGCTCCACCTTCACCTCCCAATGTTTCTGTTCTTGAGTTGAACCTGACGACTGAAGAGCTCACCTTCAGCCAGCCTCTCGGAACGGTTCCGAACCGTGGCCTCGAGAAGCAGAACGACATCTGCCTCAATGGAGTCTCGTATCTCCAAACCGTCAATGACGTGACCAACACAAAGACAGGCAGGGGTGACGGTCGTAAAACAGGCATTCATAGTGAGACTGGCTTCTGGCTGAATGTCCCTCAGACCGACGACAATCCAAAGCTGGGAAACACACTGGTCCGTCTTGGCTCGATCCCGCACGGCACCACCATCAATGCCCAGGGTCCCGCACCGACTGTTGTCCATTCAGCGCCTGATATTAGCGAGAGATGCATCACTCCCTTCGTCATCGGAAACCCGAATGATAAAAAGTTCAAACCCAGCCAAAAGACTTCTGATGCCAACACCGCACGCCTCCCGCAGGACCTCACCCTCTTCGAAGAGCAGGGGACTATCACCCAGAGTATTCTCAAAAACCCAGTCCAGATCCTCACCGACATCAACAGCCAACTCAAAATCATCAAGACGAGCACTTTTGAGGTCACGACACAGTCTACCCCAACCGAGCCGGGTGGTGGGACGGCTAACATTGCCTTCTTGGTCGGACAGAACTCCGCCTTGGGTCCCAACGCAGATGCTGTGAAGATGGAGTCTACTTTCTGGGTCGAGACAGTGGAGGCTGAGATTACTATCGAGAGCTACAAGCCTGGCAAGCCCCTTCTGCTGCAGCCTAACTTCACACCGGTGAAGGGCAAGGCTGCTCCTCCGTTGCCAACCTTTTCTGTCACGCCTCCTGGGCCTGTGACGAGCCCTAAGACCATGACTGTGACTTACACACAGATCCAGTACTCGCAGACAGTTTTCCTTAACTTTCACGGGCTGACATGGCCCCATCTTTCTTTGGCTACATTGGTGCCAACTGCGCCTATCGAGGTACCATTTTCAGAGTCTTGATAAAGTGCTATAAGGCCAAGCGTAGTGTGAGACGAGTTATCCTTGGATGAATCACAGAGACAGGTGTAGGTAGTATACGAGGATTGTACGGTGTGCGGCTTGAATAATTAATTATTACCCCCGGAAAAAATACATGAAAAAGAGAAAGAAAAGGCCCAAGAAGAAAGGAGAGTTATTATAAGGATTATCCAACTTTGTTTCTATTTTCTTATTAGAGATTCATACATTATCCTGGAAGGTTAAATTAAGATGAAATAGTTCTTATCACATTCTCTATCTAAAATAAAATCATCGTGCCTGGTACCTTGAAATGTATTCATCTTCTCTATTGGTCCACCTTTGGTAGTAGTCACAAGCATGTCCATATAAATGATAGCTAAATTCTTCAAGGGGCGAGAGTATGAATCAAAACTACCGCGTCATCTTGGCTCTGACACCTGACTAGGATTCTCCCGTCACTGAGGAGGCGAGAAAACATAGCTCTCTGTGAATGTAGAAATGCACCCGAGACTTGAGCTTGCGCTGTTTATACTTTGAGATTAATGGACAGACAGCTGTGCAGATATGTATAGTATGTCTAATGGTACATGAAAGGTGACGTAGAATAGAGCTATTTTTTATATGACCCAATGAGGACATTCTCAGTCTGGAGTTCAGCTGCTGATGGGATAACTACGAGTGGTGTGTGGCCCCACGATTCGAATAGACAAAGGACTAGGTATAATTGCGTGATGCCGGTCTATACCGGCAATGATCGTAAGGCTTAGTTTTACAGTAAAAGCTGATAAAGGAACTCTTTTGGCATGGTGGACTTCACTGGCAATTGACATTTGCGAATATCGTGAGTAGTGTTCAAGTTGAACCACATAGGCAGAGTTTATGATATCAAAACCAGAAAATAATCTGTGAGCTTATAAACTATGCAGCGAAATTTTGAGCCAGGCTCCGAATAGATTGTGATAGATGCTGAGTGTTCTTCCAACGGTCTACCTTCTGACGAGTGCACCATCATAATTACCTTGTCAATTACCGGCTTATTCAATCGTTTCTTCAGGCATGATACTTGTATGAATCCTATCGGCGCTTAGTTGGGATGGCCGAGTTTATGACATCCCTCCTCGATATGACGTGCTCAAAGGGTCCGTCTTCAGCTCTTATCGGCCCGTCAAGTGCGCGCAAGCACACACAATATGCGCATAAAATGGCCAATTGCATTTAAATCAGGTAATAAATGTGGAGAGACAAAGTGAGTTCTTTTCTATATCGTAAGACTTGAGCCGACTTGCTTACAATTCATCATCCCGGAGCCAGCAGCTCAAGTTCTCTGCCACGCCACTTCAACTCTGAGCTGATTTTAATGGATTAGCTTTCATACAACTACTGCCTTGCGTTATTTCTGTTTCCTTGATATACTTTCTCGTTCATCCATCCACCATGAGCCCTTATCTCACGAATGGTCGCTCTCCGTCGCCCGAAGACTCTCCCGGTTTTGGCCCCGAGATCAAAGTGGCTGTCATTGGCGCTGGTGTCAGCGGTATTTGTGCAGCTGCTTACCTTCTCAAAGAAGGAGCAGATGTGACTGTGTTCGAACGATCCGGTGTCACATCTGGTGTATGGCACTATGACTCTAGGGCGCCGACTACTACACCATACCCGAGCGAGAAGCCATCCGCGGGCGACTATATAACCTCCAGTCCAGGGCAGTTCCTGCCAAAGGCTAGGGTAAACCCTACAAGCGAGAGAACAAGCCGACATCCCCTCGAAACGAACGACCGCAATGCTCTTGAGGTTTCCTTTTCACCTCCAGGCCCCGCATACCTCGGCTTACGCAACAACGTCCCGACCAGTTTACTTTATAGCAACCTTGGTCCTTGGCCAGAAGGCACCGAGGACATCACTAGACACGAAAATATCCAGAGCTACTTGCAGGGCCTCAGCAAACAGTTTGGCGTCGACGAGGTGACCGCATTCCACACACGAGTCGAAGAAGCCAAGAAAAGTGACGATGAGACCTATTGGGCCTTACGAACGATAACCCTCCTTAAGGGCGGCGGCGAGCCAAGACTTGTCGAGCGAAACTGGAAGTTCGATGCCATCGTAGTTGCAACTGGGCACTACAATCTTCCGCGTATCCCTGACACTCCTGGCCTTGCTGAGTGGAAGGCTCATTTTGGCGACGCGGTTATACACACCAAGCAATACCGTCGCCCAGAGCAATTCACTGGAAAGACAGTGCTTGTTATTGGAGGAGCTGCTTCTGCATACGATGTCTGCCGTGAGACTTGCGAGACAGCCAAGAAAGTCATCCGAAGCACTAGAGGAGGCGATTTTGATCTACCGCCTTCAATGTTCCCCAGTAATGTCGAGCATGTTGGGGGAATTGAAAGGTTCATATTGGAAAAAGACGAAAAGTCTGGTTCTGTCAAGAAGAGCGTACTATTACGCGATGGTACTACCCTTGATGATGTTGACGCTGTTGTTTTGGCGACAGGTTATCTCATGTCCTACCCATTTTTCTCTCAATATCATCGCGACGATCTACCGATCAATGAAGCGACACGGGATACTCTCATAACGTCAGAGGGGATCATGTTGCATAATCTTTACAAGGACATCTTCTACACCGAGGATCCAACACTGTCGTTTATCGGCGTTCCTTACTACACAGCAACCTTTTCCCTTTTCGACTTCCAAGCACAAGCTCTTGCTCGGGTTCTCACTGGCAAGACAAAGCTGCCTAGTCGGGAGTTGATGAGGCAAGCATTTGACGATCAAGTTGCTACAAAGGGGCGAGGGAAAAAATTCCATAGTTTGGCGGGTGATGGTGAGGAAGTAGGATATGTGAAGGATTTAGTGGACTGGGCCAACTCGAGTCTCGTTGATGATCAGGTCGAACCTCTTGTTGGCCATAGTCAGGAGTGGCTAGATATATATAATGCTCAGAGAGAGAAGAGAAGGCTTCTGAAGGTAGCGAAGGGCGCTGAACCTGAGGGGCTTTGGGCAAGGGCGAGTGATTTGGAAAGGGCTTAGGTGCCTTGGTGAGAGAATATCGATATAACTCTTATGCTACTTGAACTATTGTGAAAGAATTTCATACTAAATTACGCTCTTACACCAGAAAGATATTATGCCAAGCAAGATACTGGAAGTTTGGGTATTACGATGCTGGTAGGGTAGATATTTCGGCCACTAAGCATCCCGTATGTCAAGCTTAGTTTGGATATGCATGGATGCCTCGCTAGCCTTTTAATTAACTGTGGTGTTCTCTCTTGGAAACAGCTAAACCTCGAACCTGTTTCTAAAGCATTCACTATCGTCAAAAGGCTTCCAAACCCACCTCTCAGGGTATTGGTCTCTTTGCGTTGTTCGACCATCAGACTCCAACCGGACTCTCGAGACCCTACTTTGACATGGGCATGGAATGTGCCTTTACGGGATTATAACATATGAACCATGGATAAAGCACCAGTGGCGGTCTTTGTAACCATGGATGACTGAGATATGCTTGAAATTTATCGTGTGTAGACTGAACTTGAAGAAACCAATGGGCTATGCGGTAAAGAGTGGGAATGGAAATGTGTGTATAAGGAAGCACCTGTTGGAAGTATTGATGCGAGCCGGTTTGAAGTTGGAATATCGAGAATTAGTTGATAAGATGAGTATTAAATCGACCATTGCCACCCTTTCTATTGGATGTGGAAAAAGAAAAACTCACTAGAACCAGGAAGGACACATCCTTCAGGGAATGCGACTCGGGTTACTTGTAAATCCCTCAACATGGATGCGCGGGCTTTTACAACGTCAATTGCAGTACTTGGATGATTAACAGCTGCAACTAGTCGAAGGGAGATATAATGGTTAAAGTTGGCGGGCCGTTTGCTAACGGCTTAGGTTGTTGGACAAGGTTGCAACGCCTAGTCATTCATGTCACTGGAGGACGATCAGCATGCTAATTAAGCATATTATTTACCTTAACAGAACATAAGCCTGTGGACCCGATCCACGGAACATTTGCTCTAAAAGGCGATGGGCGATGCCAAGATACCTTGATAGACAGCTCCTAGTGGAAACGGCGAACCCGGATGGACATGGCCTGACAGAAACACTGATAATCAACCAAGCTAAGGATCTCGTAGTAGCAAGGCTATCGGACATCATCTTGCTTTGATTTGTTCGTTTATTGGAAGTGACGCCACGAAAAAAGGCTTCGATCCTAGTCCCTAGTCTCGGCCATGTCGCTGGCTTGTTGGCTCGGCTTAACCTCTCAGGTTACACCATGTCGGTTTTTATCGAACCCCCACGACGTTTTCTAAGGGTACATAGACTAGAGACGCAAGAATAAATCCGTCATGTTGATTTTGGGATACCGGATGCTACGTGAGATTACCCTGACCCGCCATAACACCTGCATATAAATACCACCAACACTCACCGTAAGATCCTCTCGTTTCTTCAGCCTCTCAGCCTCATCTAAACTCAACAACACTTGAACAGACAAGCGTCAAGACAAGTATTTCTGCCCTACCAACTTCAAGATGATGTTCAAGTCCTTCACCGCGGCCACTCTGCTCCTCGGAGCTGCCACCGCTACTCCCATCTTTGGCCGCGCGGAAACCAGCACGACCAAGGCTGCCCCCAAGTCAACCCAGGGCAGCGATGTCTGAAGGCTGGACCAAGGACTACCCCATCCACCAGTCGTGCAACTCGACTCTCCGCCGTCAGTTGACAACTGCCCTGGATGAGACTGTTCAGCTCGCCCAGCACGCCAAGGACCACATCCTCCGACATGGAAGCAAGTCTGAGTTTGTTCAGAAGTACTTTGGCAATGGCTCGACTGCTGCGCCTATCGGATGGTACGACCGCGTTATCAACGCCGACAAGACTGGCATGGTCTTCCGCTGCGATGACCCTGACAAGAACTGTGCCACCCAAGACCGTGAGTAAATCTTGATTCAAGATTCTAACTGTCAGATGCTAACAAATACTAGAATGGGCTGGCCACTGGCGAGGTGAGAACGCCACCTCTGAGACCGTCATCTGCCCTCTGTCTTTCTCGATCCGCCGCAGCCTCGACTCAGTCTGCGGTCTCGGATACACGGTTGCCGAGTCCAAGCTCAACACCTTCTGGGCCACCGATCTTCTTCACCGTGTCCTGCACGTTCCCACCATCAGCGAGGGAGCTGTCGAGCACTATGCTGAGGACTACGCTGAGGTCCTGTCGCTTGCAAAGTCCGAACCTGAGAAGAGTGTCATGGACAGCGACGCGCTTCAGTACTTTGCCATCGACGTCTATGCCTACGACATTGCTGCCCCCGGTGAGGGATGCTCTGGTGAGGCTCCGGAGGTTGAGGAAAAGGACGAGCCAACTACTACCAGCACTGGTCAGGCCACTGCCAGCGCTACTCAAGATGCCGCAAAGGAATGTCACACTCATGATGATGGATTCGTTCACTGTACTTAAAATCATCGACAAAAAGTCTCGGTAGAGCGTCATTTTGGCTTCTGACGTCTTCTTTTTGCTAGAATAATGGACATAGTAGCATCGTAACCTGGTGCCACTAACCAGCTTTGATATGTTTTGAATATTCAAACGAAAAAGAAGTTAAACGATACTTCCAGCACTCTCAGTAGCGACAGAATAAAACCATTTGATCCATATATCTGAAAGCAGTCTGACCTACATCAGGACTTTGGGTGACTTTGCGTGCCTTGATAAGAGATGCGTCAGAAGTGTCAATATCAAAGTATTGGGCACGGATTCCTTACCTTTATTGGTGTTAGCATTCCCACTGCGAGTGGTTCGCGTGTCGCAAACAATAGTACAAGCCATAGTGACACGGTCGCCACGGCCAAAGTCCCAGGCAGTCTGTACTGGTTCTGCTGTTTGGTCATCATCTGTCAGCTCACGGGTGAAATTCTTCCGCCCTTCGGTCCATTCGATCATGGCAGGAGCATTATTTTGACTTTCAATATAGTAGAAGCCTAAGACGTCTTACAGGTTCACCGCCTTGGCGATACCCTGAAAACTCTCTACCAGCTTCTGTGGTGGCTTGCCCGTCTGTCGAATCGTGAACTCATACGCTTGGCCGTTAGCTAGCCAATGTTCGGCATGATACGAGTCAAGTTCTTGTAGCAGTAGAGGTTCAAAAAGTTTCCTTTGGCAAGCATGATCTCGTCTTCGGCAAGCTTGCAGTGAGTGTGAGGAGAGTCGTTGGTTTCCGTCAGCATAATAATACCCTGTACAGGCTGGATGTTTGCACTGCAGACTTACGGCTGAGCGGGGTAACTACCGGGCCGGCGCTATCTGAAAACATTCAATTACCACGGAATCAAGAGTTATTCTCTCTTTGGAAAAGTCTTTGAGGAGCGACACAACAGATCGGTAGCACGATAGCTCAGCTCGCGCACAAACTCTAATCGACTTACATGAGTTCTATTACACACGCTTAACAAATAAAAAGGAATTAAATAAAGGAATTCACCTGATCGTTGGCTTTCCACGGCTTTACAAGCAGCACCACCAATCCGCAGCCATGGCATCCAACACCAACCAGGAAACATTCAGCCAGCAAGTCGCTCGACTTCGGACTGAGTATCAACGTAAACGCCAAGCATCCAATCTATTCCCCCCTACTGGTCAACCTGTACTCGACATGGAGCTAGTGCCCGGAGACAGACCGTCTATGAGGTTCTGGTACGAGGATGGCACGGAGCTGGGCAGATACGTGCGGCTTTTCGACCTTGCAGGGACCTTATCTGGAGACATTCTTCGTCTTGAGCGTAACCTTCCCGCAGTTGACGGCCATTTCGAAGTCGAGGGTGATCTTGTCCGTCGTCTCTATCACTGCCCTGATCTCCCCGAAGCCATTCAAGACGATTTTGAGGACATCAGTGACCTCCTCGCGCAACTTCCTGTGATTGATACCGACCCTTCAAAGCACTTTGTCAAAAGGGGCAAATACCGAAGCGAGGTCGAGAACCTCCTCAAATGTCAAGGTGGCTCATGCCCCGGAACCGTCCTCTCTGAGCATCTCGTCCGTCTACTCGGCGCATCTCCTGATGGACAACTCGTCTTCGAAAAGTTTGCAACCCGTGGTATTATTCTGGCTCGTTTCAGCTCTCTCCATGTCTACAAGCGCTGGATTCTCCATATTATCGACGCCCTAGCCTGTCTCCATTCCCTCGGCATTGTTCATCGCGATCTTCGCATCGATAACTGCCTCTTCACGCCAGATGGCAGTCGTTTAGTTGTCTGCGACATTGAAGGCCGTTGGCGCCAGCGAGCCGCTCCTGAGATTGCCTTTGATGGTGGACTCGACTCGGGATGGACGACACGCTCAGATATTTACGACATTGGCAATTGCATCAAGTGTATGGTCTATGCCAACGCGCCAATCACAAACCAGGTTGAGTGGCCTGTTCCTCAACCTCTCCAGAAAATTGTTGATGTTTGTATGCGTGAAATTCCCGGGGAGCGACCGACGCTGCCAGAGTTGAAGAAAATGGTGGAAGGCATCATGGACTGATGAGAGTTGCTTTTTATCAAACTACTAGAATACATGGCGAAGGATCAAGCATCCGATAAGAGACTTGGAGGGAGTAAGGGGATTAATAGAAAAAATCAAGTTACGGGACTTGAGCTTGAGAGGTGTTGATAAGATCAGCAGCGATTTCACTACATTAAAACGTGACTCGACCGTTACATTTCGACATACAACGAAATTAGTTCTATTGTCCAATAATTAAAGATTGCATAATCCTTAATTAACCGTCTTGTTGCTCAAGGATGGAGAAGCTATCACGTCATTATATGGGCTTCGTGCTTAGTCGGGGTCTTTGATTCTCCGCTTCTGCACGTCTCCGCACTTGATCCTTTGTCTCTATCTGTCCACTTGATGCATTTTCAGTTATTCTTTCTCAAGTTGTTCTATTCCTTTAAAAGAATTATTCAATAGTCTTCCAAAATGTCCTCCTCCAAGTTTGACGTTTCTGCTCTGAGGGCCAAGTTCCCCGCGCTGCAGCAAGACCAGGTCTTTCTCGACAATGCTGGGGGTAGTCAGGTATTGGGTGCCGCAGCAGATGCGTGAGTTTAGACAGTTGTCAACTAGCAAACAGACACTCAACATCAACAGGGTCCGAGATTATCTGCTTGGTTCCAACGTTCAGCTTGGCGCATCTTACAAAGTCGGCAAACAGTCTACCGCTCGCTACGCCGAGGCCTTTGAAGCCGGAGCCCGATACATAAACGCATCACCAGATGAGATAGGTACGAATAGTATGAGCCATTGATAAGAATGTCTCTAACTGGGACAGTTTTCGGTGCCGCAACAACTCAGCTTTTCAGAAACCTCTCGCAGACACTCAATTTCTCAACCGGCGATGAAATTATCGTTTCCGGCCTTGATCACGAAGCAAGCAACGCATCATGGGTCGATTTAGCCGAGAGACAGCAGCTTACCCTCAAATGGTGGAAGCCGGATCGCTCAACCAACCCGAAGCTAACCGTCGATAATCTTGAGAGTCTCTTATCTGACAAGACACGACTTGTCACTCTGACCCATGCGAGCAATATTCTTGGAACAATTCACGACGTTAAAGCCATTGCAGCCGCTGTTCACAAATATCCTAATGCCCTTGTTGCTGTCGACGCTGTTGCATATGCACCGCACCGACAAATTGATGTCCGAGATCTAGGCGTCGACTTTTATGCCTTCTCTTGGTATAAAGTCTTTGGCCCGCATGTTGCTATGCTCTACGCCAGCAAAAAGGCCCAGGAGAAAATGCGTCCACTTGGTCATTTCTTCAACTCTTCTGCGACCCTCACTGATAAAATTGGATTTGCTGCTGCAAGCTACGAACTGCTGGCTAGTATCCCTGTTCTTGTCGATCACCTGCAGCACGAAGGCTGGGAGGGTTCAATTGAGCAAGAATCAGCACTCCAATCTCTTCTGCTGGAATACCTCACTAAGCGCGGAGATGTCACCATTTATGGAGAGACTAGCTCAGACACTAAGCTCCGCGTTCCTACCATTAGCTTCACGGTCCAAGGTTGGGGTTCGAAAGAGCTTGTGGAGGCGGTGGAGGAGAGGACAAACCTCGCCTTCAGATGGGGCTCCTTTTACTCTTATCGCTTGGTCAAAGACATACTAGGACTTGATCCTACTGATGCCATTGTCAGAATCAGCCCTGTGCACTACAACACTGGTGAGTACCCTGCTTTACAATCGTCTTCCAGCCCTAACTTTGAAGCAGTTGAGGAGATAAATGCAGTCATTGCCGCCTTTGAGGACATCGTTGTTCGTCGCTAGATATCTATACATAGAAGTTTAGACTCGGGGACCTTCTACATAGTGATTTTAATCAAAACCCGTGTCTTTGGAAGTTGTTTCTACAAGTTCCTTGCAGTTTTGTATCGGAAATGGCGGACCAATGTTAAACCCGGAGACTCCGCCCCCACGTTGTAACGCTGATGAGTTGTCACATATCCCCCCCCTCCTGAGCAGTTTTTATCCCTTTTTACCTACCGAATCGTACCCATTTAACTTTATGTTTGAATTCGAGTATGTCAGAGCACGCGACTAAAGATACCTCTTCGCCGAGAGCTTCTACTCAACCAGAGACTGCCGGCGGGGAGTCCGCCCAGCCCGAGTCCGCTACGCCAGAAGCATCCTCTCAGCAGGAGACAGTCCAAGCGGAGACAGCTCAGCAGCAAACCTCCACTCAGCAAGCGACTGACCAACCTGAAATTGTCCAGCCAGCGTCTGCTCCAACCGCCACTGCTCAGTCAGGTGAATCCGCGCCACAAGCTACTGTTGCGCCCCCCGAGGATTTTCACGATGCTGAGCATTGGGCGGCCCTAACTGGAGAGGTAAGTGAAGGTCGACTTAGCTCGCTGATATACTGACCGTTTCAAGAACGCACCTGCAGATGACGACGACGGAGATTCCGCCTTTGGAGATGATACAGAAAGCTCAACCCAGTCAATTTCGTCAAGTATCCTGAACTATCGTACTATCAATGGACGGACGTACCACTCCGAGCGTGGAAATGCTCAATATTGGTATGAAACGATCCAAAAACTTGCTTGCTTAGACTAATGTCCATAGGACGCCTAATGACGAACACCATAATGAGTCTATGGACATCAAGTACGTCGTAATCAGTTCGTACCGGCATAATAGCTAACGTCCACAGCCATCATCTCCTTTCCCTTTCACTGAATGGAAAGCTACATTTAGCTCCACTCAATGACGATATTCAAGTATGTGAACTACCTTCAGGCATAAGAGATGACGGGGTAGCTAACTTGAGGCCCTAGAAAGCATTGGATATTGGAACAGGAACTGGTAAGTGCCAGAACTGAATTCGTAGCCAATAAAGTACTAATAATAACGACAGGCATCTGGGCTATGTAAGCCGCTGCTGACCCCAAGTCTTTATTTAGGTACTAATCGGGGTACAGTGACTTTGCCGACGAGTACCCTCACGTGGAAGTTGTTGGAACTGACATCTCCCCAATCCAACCTGGCTGGGTGCCTCCAAACTTGAAATTGTAAGTTGTTTATAGTGGCCAGGAACTTGACAGAATCTAACTACCCCAGTGAGATCGAAGACTGTACTCAAGAATGGACCTTCGATCCAGACTCGATCGACTACGTGCACATGCGATACCTCTATGGAAGCATCAGTGACTGGTCTGCATTGTTCAAAGAGGCCTTCAGGGTTTGCAAGCCTGGCGGTTGGTGTGAGAGCTATGAAGCCTCCCCTAGGATGGAGAGTGACGACGGGTCGGTCACAGAGACTTGCGCTATAAACGAATGGGGCAAATTCTTTATCGAAGCTGGCAAGAAACTTGATCGCACATTTGAAATCATTGACAAAGATCTTCAGATAAAGGGAATGGAAGAGGCTGGTTTTGTCGATGTCCATGTCTGGGACTTTAAAGTAAGTGCCATGAGACCGACCCATTATGTGCCACGGTCAAGATACTCACATTCAGTTAGGCGCCAATTGGGGGATGGGCTAAGGATCCCCATCTAAGAGAGATTGGACAGTTCGCCCAGGCGGCTTTGGAGCAAGACTACGAAGGCTATGTCTTGTACGTAGCGAACATGGTTCTTGGATGGTCCAGGGAGGAGGTATCCTTGTACTGTGCTCAGCTGCGACGCGAGATTCGCTCGGGGAAGTTTCACCCTTTTTACAGGCAGCGGGTAGTTTATGGTCGAAAACCAGAGTAAAAGATAGGATATATCATTACGCGTTGCTACCATCTATTCTATAGACTTGAGCAAAGATCCAACCTCTGTTCAAAATCACCCTCCAGCAATCGTACACCCTCAACAATTTTGCCCATGTCTGTCTTCTCAATAACTGCACAATCCTGTCGGATCTTTTCCATCAAGACCTTTAAGAATTGCATGGGGCTCTTTGTGAACTTCGACTTGTTCGCAATACTTCCGTTACCATCTGGTGGAATGAAGCCATCGGGTCCGAGAGCGACAGAATCATTTGCAGGACCCCAAGCCAGACCCAGCGAGTCGCAAACATTGACGTAATCCTCAAAGGACGAAAGATACAATTGTCCGGAAAAAAGATTGAGGAACGTGATGGTCTCCCGCGGAATCATATCATGACTTGCTTTGCCACTCACGCAATAAAGCTGCAAATGGTCAAGTGGTTGATATCCAAGATTAACTCGGGGAGCATATAGATGCAGGGTGGCATGTTGGGATTTCTCAATCAACGGGAGAAGTTCCTGAGCTTCAAACGGACTTATAATAACCAGCCTTATTTGGTCATTCGCAGTTCTGATTGTAAGAATCCATTGCACAGAACGCTGATACGAGTCAGAATAGTTGCCGGTCCCAAACTCAGCCCTGACTGTCTTTTCAAAGTCGCGTGTGACCCAGATGCTGCTTGGGAAGTCTCCCACGTCAAAATGAATAGAAGCTGAGGTGCCACCTAAAACTGTAAAGGCTGGCTTGAGGATATCGCAATCTTCCCAAAGATGGCCATAAGTAATGAGGCTCTTGAGCAACATGTCGAGATGATGTGTTTCTGGCTTCACCACAGGCAGCTTCTCAACATGACGTTCTTGCTGTGTTTCAGGCGCCAGCTCTCGTTCTTGCTCCTCCTGGAGTGAGGACGTGCGGACTTTTGTCAAGCCAAACTCATCGCAGCGAGACTTGAGTTTCTCACCCAAGGGACCATCAACTTGACTTAGCAGTGTCGATAGACCAACACGCCCCGCCTCAGGGCGATAACGTTCTTCCAGGGTCTCAGCTTCGTCTTCGAGGAATAGCTCAGCCCATGTAGAAACACCAGATTGGCCTGAGGAATTCGACGTTTCCGGCCATAAAGGTCGCTGTTTGCTGAATCGAACACCTTGGTTGAGCCACAGGGGTATAGCTCTACGAAGTTCGAGGCATGTTTCTGTGATGACCCATTGAAGAACGTCAGATACGGTGATGTTGCGGTTGCAGGTGTCGCCTTGGCCCTTGAGCTGAGTGATTTTCTGCTCGATCTCCCAAGGAATGCAAAACTCCACACTTTGGCCTTTTCCTAGTTTCCGCATCCGCATACAAGCTGTAAAGATGTTAGCTTTTACCCTGGTTGTGATTTCAGAATGGAAAGTTACATACCTTGAACTAATCGGTCCTTGCTTAGGCCAGCACCCAACGTGACCACCGCTCGGTAGTTGGGTGGAAGTTTGAGGTCTGTGCCTCTGGTATGTGCCTCGTCAAGGAAAACAAGACACCGGTCCAATTGATCGGCGAACGGCGATGTCTGAAGTTCCTCGACCTTCCCAGAGCGATCAAGAACGATGATCTCGTCGTTTTCACTAAAGCAGATGACAGCTTGAGTGCTGTCATCGTCTCTGTAACAAGCAAGCCACTGCTTGGCAAACTCCAAGTTCGTGAGGTCGATGACTTGGGCACCAACGTCAAGAATCACACGCGTGTTTGAGCTCATCTCCGAAACCATACGGAGAAGCATCTTACTGTCGAAAGTGGTGCCCTTCGTCTCTTCCGGCATCAACACAATGCCGTTTTCCGGTCGTAGGAGATACTCAAGGACGAGTGCATTGGTGTGCTTCTGCTCTGGGAGGTCAAGCTGGTTAACATCCAGTGGAAGAACATATCGAGAGTCGTTGGTACCGCTGAATCCTGTTGTGGGGTTGTCTTTTTTCTTGCCCAGATCCCAACCTGAAGCAGACAGCTTGTGAGGAAACTCCTTGGACTCTTTTGCAAATACCAGGTGGGACAGATAGTAGTCAATCGCCGACTTTGAGTATCGTATATATGGAAAGATGTCTGTCGTGCACTGCACACGATCGCGTAGGTTGACTCCTTCTAAAGCCCTAAAAGCCAAAGGCAAAGTTGGAGCCGTCTTGACCCAGTCCTGGTATTCTAGCTTGGCATCGTCCGACTTGGCGAGTAGACCAAAGACAGAGAAAAGGGCATCGTCGTCGAGGCCGCTGTAATAGTAGCTCAGACATGTAAGTACGATCACCACGTCAGGGTGGCTAAACTCTGATCGCGGCGTTGGATTGTCTTTAGCCCGGAAAGGTACAGCGAGCTTTGTTTCAGTCTCTCTATGTCGATCTACACCATAGTTGACTCTCCACCTTTTCTGCCCAAGTGTAAAAGCCAAGATACCGCCCGCGAAAAGGCCTCGAAGGAGCAAGATATGTCGGCTTGTTGTTTCACTCCAGAACGTGCACTTCTCAGCCACCTGGATGTCCTCAGGCGCCAGTTCCCATTGAGTGATATAGCGATGGATCACGTCTCGGGTTCTTCGAGGTTGACGTGCAATCGGAAATCCAGTCATCCCCGTCTCGCAGATGGAGTTGGCTACACGGCTAAGAATTGCTTCTTCAGCATCAGGTCGTAGAATGCGTATCCTGGGATATCTCTCGACATGACGATTATCAAACTCGAGAGACTGCGGAAACTCGGACTTTGCCTCGCTGCCAAACTTGGCAACTAAACCCATAACCTCTTGGATGACAACCCATCTATCAGGACTGTGCTCGATCGGTCGTTGATGTCCCAGTGTATATATGAGCTCGAACTTCACGCTGAAGTTCTCGTCGCTCTCATCCACGATATCCCGCGATGAGCTGTCGAAAAAAGTGCGAGTCTTCAGCACCTTGTCAGCAATTGCCTTTTGCTGGCTAAGTTGACATTCCAATTCCATCAACTGGAACGAGAGAAGATGCTCGGGTTGAACCATCAAAACACCACCCTCTTTCATGCAACTTTCCAGGAGTCGCTGAATGGTATCCGCGTGGGCTGGAGTCAAGTCAATATCTCTAGAGAACGGAAAAAGGTAAACCGGTCGATCGAGTAGACCAGACAGCTTCGATATCAACATCTGATGCATCTGTTTGGCTTGAGGCTTTGCCACGAGCACCCGGACGATCTTAGAGCCGTCGCCAAGAGCAGTAGCGACAATGGGTACAATCACGGTAGACTTCCCTTCTCCCATGTTCAACTGCATGACAGAGTTCTCGTTTTCTGGAGGGTTGATCATCTGCTGAGCAATTTGCTGCTGCACGTCTCGAATCATGATCTCGCTCTCACATTCCATCAGCAGCCACTCGGGATGATCGTGAGGACTCCAGTTACTATGGCCGGCATTTTCGAGTTCACGTAGTAGATCGACGTGGCTGGATTGAAAGCGGATGAGGCGCTTCGCTCGCTGAACAGCAGTGATGGCAACTGCGTAGTCAACGATAAACTGCTTCCATGGCTTTGGGACATGACCCCAATTCGACGTCCTGAGTTGCTGTAGGAACAAGCTAGGTGCCAGCCTTGGAAGATAGCCGGAATCCCTAAGGATAGCCTGTATGGAATCTGGCACCTTGACCCCCGAGCTTCTTTGCATAAAATGTGAAGTGGCAAGACACAAAGAGTCGTACATGGCTGATGCATGTGCTTCGCAGGCGTCTAAATGTCGGCAAAGCAGGGCCGCATGGTTGGTAATCTTGTCTACATTCAAATCATGCTCAACATAGTTGCCCAAGCTCGTTAGACTATCTCTCAGCTCCCTCAAGTAACGATGCTCGTAGTCCAAGTTGGCCTTTGAGTCAAGAGCTTCGATGATGCGAGTCAATTTGTCGCTTGTCTCTGTGTCCCTTGTCGTACTTCGTACCAGTATATCCAGCCCTGAATTAGGTAACTCTCCATACTTCGGGACAGTTGAGCGGAAGAGATGCCTGGTAGACATGAACCCTGAAGATGGATGTCGCGTAGTGTATACGGAGACGACCGGGACATCATAGACTTGAACTTCTTCCACGCGCATAGTATTGAGGCGTGAAACAATCTCTTCAAGGTAGTCCAGAAAGCCCAGGTTATCATGCCACATCTTCCAATTAGAGAGCGCACTGGTCATTGCCTGGCTGATAGAGATGTAGTTGTTGATTTCATGCCCTCCTGGTCTATTAGGAACTCTGCAAGGCCACTGCTGACTGAGTTTAGTCCCAAATAACTCAGCAGCCCGGTTCATGTTGCTATTATACTCCCGTCTTCGCCTTTTAGAAGCATTCTTGTTGGTTTCAAATGCGAGATTGGGAAGTGATGCCTCTGGGCTGGATTCAAAGTCACACGCGGCGCCTTTTGCCGAGCTCTCAAGACTTGCTTGCAGCACTCTATAGCCCTGTGAAAGCACATACGTAGACGCTCTGGGCAAAGGTGCGGAGGATACAGATGGACTTCGAGTGAGCATAAGAAGTGCTTGGATGCCTTGAACATCGTAGTTAGGAGAGTATGTCAAAGTAGCCATCCAGACCATCAGCTCAAATTTGTTGAGCCAATTGGGTTCAATTCGATAGGCGTAGTGTAAATCACACCAAACGGATGAAATCAGGCTCCAGTGATCTCCAATCCAGCTTGAGTCGTAATTGAATTTGCTCCTTGTCGGCGCTTTCATTGACGGCATCACAACCGTGTTGCTAAGTAGACGGTAGATGTGAGCAGCAAGATTACCAGATATCGGTTTCAGCAGAGATGTGTTGCCATGATAAATACGAGCGGCCATCTGTCCAGTGCGGATAGCTCGGTCTGATTCTTGTCCATGATCTCTTGAAGAATAGTCGACATCGTAATTCATCGTAAATCTTTCAGCACCAAAGCCAGAAACATGTCCACAAGAAGCTCGGAGCATGGCTCGTTTGACCAGTTCGGAGGATTTCTTGCTAAAGTAGGTCGGGACCTTCTCCTTGGGATACAGGAAGCTGAGTTCATGAGACCGGCTGAGTATATCCTGGGCAATCTTGTCGAATCTGTCATCCTGAGACAGATAGCTTAAGCTGGAAGACCACTTAATAGTTTGCATAACCTTTTCATGGGCTGGGTAGAAAGCACGAACAGGAGACAAGTCGGCGATTGAAATCAGCCTCTTATAAGCGGCTTCAGTCAAGACAGAAGGCACTCTAACCGAGGCAGAATCCAGAATCGTGAGTGCCTCTTCAGTTCCTGTCCGTTTGGTGAAAGGGTCGGGCAGGCAGTAGGATGTAAGAGCATGAAGGTAGGCGAGGAACAGCTTGCTTTCGACCTTGTCATGAGCCACGAACCGACAGAGAAGATCGTCGAGCCTGTAGGCTTGTACACGAGGGGCCGTACCATGTTCGATGTGAACTTCGACATGATCTTCACAGTTGTGACACATTGACCTTCGATGCGTGACTTGACCTTCAGGGATAATGACACTTCTGATGGAGGGGTCCTGGCATCCACGAAGAACTAGCTTACTCTTCAAGCCCAAAAGCGTTCCGATAGATTGGTTCTGATCGACCCGCATGTCTCGGAACTGTCTAGAGTTGATATCTGACTCTCCGGATTTCATAACAAACTCGAGCTGTAAGCTTGGTACTTGAATTTCGAGACTGTTGCTTTCTGCGTGGAACATCATATGGATACACAAAGGTGCTTCGAGCGGGGATAAAACCTCTGTAATCCGTTCGCCTAGATGGCCTGAAGGCGTCACTAGGAATGTCTCGTCATGACGGCCTAGTTTCCAATGTGCGTCGTCTAGCGTGAAAGACCAGTTATCTGGATCGCCCGTCTCCCATGGAGTTTCGAGGTTGCAGAATTCGATATTTCCAGAATGCTCGTGATACCAGTGCGCATAGCTGTCCTTGAAATGGTGGGGGAGTAACCGCTCAAAAGACCTCGACGGCACGAGATCCAAAGTCGAATCTTTATTTGACAGCCTCACCAAGATATCATGACATTCTCCAAATTCTGAAGCAACTTGCATCCCGAGATGCACTGTATATCCTTGAAACAGCTTGGTTGAGCAGAAACGCATACCAGGTAGGTTACTTGGCATTACATCCAGGACCATTGTTCCGAAAAGTCTCTGGTACTCTTCATGTACTTCATACTCACGAGGAAGACGTGATACAGGGTATCCATCAACAAGAAGCTCGCCTGTGAGTATATTGAGATGGACATCAAGACTACCCGAACTTGTTTCCATCCAGTAGCAAGTTGAAGGAGAGCATGACCATTTACCCTCCCGGTAGAAGTCTGGCCAACGTCGCCCAATGGCGAGATCAAGACAGATGCTGTCCTCAGCAACCAACTCATGAATCAACAGTGGGCGAGCTCTGTACATGGTGTGACTGAATCTGTCAAGCATGATGGCCTGGAGCGTGTTGTGGCCGGTGTTTCTCAAAAACGAGTTGTTGTGGATGATGACAGAGACTTCAACGAGAACTGAGGCTTTCTTCGGGTTTGCCAGAAGTTTGGAAAACGCTACGCCATCAATGTTGAATGTCTCCACGCAAATCAAAGCAATGTCGAGTGTCGTCTTCAAGAACTCTTCTCGCTGAGTCTGGTCGCTTATGTCTTGGACCTTTGCCATCAAACTCCGCAGCCACCTGTACGAGATTCCGCGACAGCGATCGAGTAGTTTGAGAATCGGGGCAGATAAAGCCTGATCAGCAAGTGAAAGCAACCGAGTCGTCAGGATCGTGAAAGAGCACAACGATGTATGAGACTCCCAGTTCTCTTCGACCCTTGAGATGCATTCGTTCAGGTTCGACAGCATCTGGTTGCCGAATTCCAAGTCAGAAGCGCGTACATGGGTGTGCCTTTCGATATCATATTCAGAGTAGGGGCCAGCTTGAAGTATCATCTGGAGCAGGAAAATGGTTGTCTCAGATTTGTTGAAGTCGATCGTTGGCATGGCCAGTTGCGTCAAGATGCTCATCCATTGAAGCCGATGTCCAAATGGTAGCACAGCCAGCGCCTTGAACTCGCCCAACGACATATAATCTGGACATTCGGACTGACTTGCTATGGCCTGGTTAGGTGTCTCTCCATCTGGCTTGACCCAAGTGCGAACTAGAAATCTATCCAAGGCCTCCGCTCGCTTGGGAAGCTTAAAGATACACAGCTCTGAAACATCCATGGACAAGTCAAAGGCCGACATGAAGCTGTTACGTGACTTGTCCCAATACCTAAAGTGCAGACCATTGTTAACACAAGCCTCAGACTCGGAGCTGTGTGCAATAATCTTGTGTCGGCGATGAGTTGCAGCGTGAGGCTTTGTCTCAGATAAAAGTTGGATCCGTGTCTTTCGAGCATTGAACCAGGGAGAAAGACCTTTGTAAGTCGCCAATGGGTAGGATGATTGCGGACGGCTCTCATGCGGCTCATACTTCAACACGTCGTCGATGATATAAACCGTCATATCGCGCCATGCGGCAAAGGCTTCAGGAAGGTTCATTTCAAAAACTGCAGCCTCTGCCTGGCCCTCCTTTTTTGGAAGAGGCCATTCGTGCGGGTCGATCTTCAGCTTATTTGCCTTATCAAGAAGAGCGCAGCGGGAGCATCTATGTCGTATGTGCGCGTAGCTCTCAACGCCGCGTATATACTGGAAGAACGTCTGGCATGTTTCCCCGTCGTACCGCTCCATTAAATAGTGGTACTTTTTCTTGAGCGTCCGGAATTCTTCGATCTTGGCTTGCCGATCTCCCTGGGCCTTGGTTTCAATCTGCTGCTTTATCTCCTGCAGAGCGGGAGACTGTTCAAAGTATTGTACTGGAAACGACAGTTTGTCACCGTAGGAGATAAACACGGATGGTCTGTTTGAGTCTGCAGTTCTCTTTCGTTCCATGATGTATGTCTCCAACTGATGAAGTCTTGCCATGTCGTCCTTTGAATGAAGCAGGAGGGCTTGCCACACCTCAGTTGGTATCTGGGGATCGTACTTCTCTAGCAACGGGTGATGATAGACAGCAATTCTGTCAGCTGCCAGCCATAGCTCTCCAATAGTGAGAAACATTCGCGATGCACCCTCTGGGCGGGTCGTGTACCACCCTGATGCTGACATATGGTAGGTTTGCATGAGATTCAGCAAGTGCCGGCATGAAGATTCTAACTCATCATTTTCTGAAACCCATTGATCAAGATGGTCCTTGACCCAGGACTCTACCGCAGCGAGGTGGAACGACTTGTAGTCATCGTTGACAGATCCTGGGACTGTTGGGAGAATGTCTGCGTCAAAGGTTGAGACACAGGACTTCGGTTCGAAAGGAAAACCCTTTGAGCGCACGGTGCGTTGCGGAATTGTCGCCAGGAATTCATCTACCCGTGGAAGTGAAAAGTGTACATGGTCGCTCACATCGAGCCTGGCGAACTGTTCAAGATCTAGTGGTTTCTCGGAGCGTTGGCGGATATTCGACCACCTCTGCTGTAGGCAGGCAGACGCAGTCGATACAATGGTCTTGATGGTTTGAAGCCACTTCCCTTCGACGGCGTTGTCAAGCTTGCAAAGTCGCCTCGAGATTTTGGCCATCATCAAATGAAGTGTTTCACTCGAAGATAGCTTCTTATTTGCAAGTTTGAGTGCTCGAGCCATCAGAAACACCATAAATCGCTTGTAGGCATCGACTGATCCATCAGCGTAGCGAGTCATGGTGAGTTGAAGCCCAACGCGGATGAGAAGCCACAGTGGGGATCTCCTCCAAGGAATTCTGCTGCTGTTCCAGATAACCTCCTCACGAGTCTTTTTGTACACGCCCTGTATTTCGACTGACGTGCCAGCGCCGCGAAGTATGCTCGTCAAAAGTTCTGTGACGATACGAGGGTCGGAAGTATCTCGGGACTCATCATGCATTTGAAAGGCTTTCAGCACCTTGGGCTGCATTTCTGCAACCGGCTGATGAGCCATTTTGGTAAGGGTGTTGGATAGAACCTCTTGAAACGAGTGGTTCTGAAAGTCGTCTGGTGATATTTCGGTCGCGGTGGACGGAAACCGGCGAACAAGGCGTCCCTTTGTTGTCATAGCGGCTTTGTTAGTTGGAGATAGCTCGAACGTCTCGAAACAAAACGAGGCACCGTTCTTGCGGATTAGCAATCCTGCATTCTGAGCCGCGATATGGTAAAGGGCCGCGGTGCCTAAACAAGTTCTGGTTAGCTAAAGAACAATTTCGAGGATAGGGACTAACCGTCTGCTAAGAGGCGTTGCAGTGATCTTCGGATACCGTCTGCATTGAGATACCCTTCCATATCTCTTGCATCACGCATACACTCCATCATGGAGATGCTCGCTTTCACAGCAGCCCCATCCTCCGGTCCTGCCTTTCCAGAAAAGCGCTCCAAAGACTTCAGAACAAAGTCTACAAGAAACGCTTCGCTAGATCCGCAAGCATCATCTTGACCTGGTAGTTTGGCGGGCAGGAAAAGATGATGGAAAATGTAGGCAAGTTGTTCATCCGTGCACGACATGGTGATAGGAATCTAAGGGTGATGGTTGAAAGTTCAAGAAGGTGACAGTTGCAGTGTTAGATGTGGGATCAGGTTAGGGTTGAGAGCGCTATTGGGATCTGGGACTGGGTGCTTTATACATTGATTCTGCGCGCATTTCCCAGGTAAACTTCACGGCTGCAGAAGCATCATCGGGGCGGGGCCTGCAATGTTTTTGCCAGCTTATGACTACACGTAGACTCATCTAAACTTTATATTATTACTCTTTGTTTAGGTTCGGCCTGCTCGTGCAATATTGGTCGGCCTCCCGCTAGATATGAAAAGTTTTTCCAACCTGGCCGACGTAATGCAATATGTGAAAACCCGAGGTGACATTAAAACTGAGAAGAATTTGGTAAAATGCGTCAAATTATCCCTTACCACTTGGATGAAGTAAGCTATCTACTATGCCGCAGATAAACTTGACAGCCGTCACTTCATCAGTAACTCTCCTGAATAGGTCACGAATTAGGAAGATTGGAGGTCAGTTAGTCTATAAAGGGAATATTTCCATGTCGGCATTGATGTAAAATATTTGTTGGGTCAACAATCCAACATCTGGCCATCTGGTCGGCCTCCAGCATTTTGATGATGAATCTGAATGGTGACTTTGCTGCCTTACAAAAGCCTCATGACATAAGAGGGTTTTGCCAATCTTGCCTGGCTGTTCTAGGACAAGGAAAATATGCCATAGGACTTGATATAATACTTATGCTAAAGTTGAGGGTATAGTGATTGTAAGTCATATGACCGCGCGACACTTTCGCAGCAACCTCATGTCACGACGACAGTGAGATGCTAGGTACGTATCAGTACGTACTTGCACAGTGCGAGGCTTTAGGTACGTACCGGTACGTACCTGCACAGTGCTTGCCAGAATTGCCTAAATTTACCCCTCTTTGATCGTCAACGGGAGATCGACATCCATAAGGGTCTCTTTGTGGGCTAGGGAAGAGCAAAGACCACACCTTATTCTAACATCCAACCTCGATTATAAGTGCAGAACAATCTCATCCAAAACCTCAAGAACCTTTGAATTTATTAGTGCGTTCCTTGTCGTGCACAAGAAGTTGCTGCTACTTACCTCAGTATTGAAGGTCTCATTCTCAAAATCGACATTGAAAGTAGTCTGAGAATCTTCGTTTGGTGGAGTAACTAAAGCTCCATCGTCTTCAGGAGCGTCGAATGTGCCCTGCAGACATTTCATAATGATCTCCTGGTACCGCTTGCCCATGCTCCCACTTGTCTTAGTATTGGCTGCTTCTTTAACGAAGTAGTCGCGGACAGCGCTACCAATTTCGCAGTTGCGAAATCGAGAAGGATGAAACGTGGCAGCCCGTTTCCAGCGGCTGATCTCGAGTAATATTACGCCCAAAGAGTAGACATCGTGACTACGGTTGAATCGTATAGTTGGAAGGCCCCATTGGTCTGGGTGGCGATAAATGTTCTCCTCGATATCCTCGGAACCAGACCTCACAGAAGACAACCCTGTTTCAGGTCGGGAGTACTCCCACCCAGAGAGGTAGAGACTCTGGAATAAGTCCTCCTCAGGTGCTGCTGATGGCGTCGTAGCCGTAAGGAGATCAGTGGCTGACGTGTTAAAGAAGAGAATGTTGTCACTTCGGATCGATTTGTGCACCCATCCGATCGTATGCAACTGGGCCACTGCAGCGCACAGCTTCCGCGCCAACACAAAACGGTCATCCAGACTAGGAGGCTGGCCTTTGTACCGGTCAAGGATCTGGGCGAGGGTTGTGTAGTGAGGGCTAAGGGATGGTGGGATGGGGAATGCAAGTACAAATCGCTCATCTGAACAATAGTAGGTGCTGCATTGAAGCGTGCGATATCGCTCCGGCTTTGACTCGTTAAGTATCCTGGCCAATTGTCCTATACGCTTGTGGCTGGTCTCGGAAGGTTCTCCATCATCATTTGCAACGAAATCTTTGTACTCAAGGAGTACTCTTTGGCCATTAACATCAACCAGTCGACGTTTAACTCGAGATGGTTGGGCCGGCGATGAGCGACCCCAGCCTGGGCTTGGAAGCCGGGACATGTGAGTTGGCTGCATAATGTCCCTTGCCTTCTCGTATGCCAGTATTCCTTGTTCATCAGTGAGCTGGAGTCCGGGGACGATATGGATAGAGGACGGGGGGTCCAAAGAGAGATTGGCCAGCTGTAAGTCCGTTTCGAGTCCGAGAGGGTCCTGGCTACCGAGAACATCTGTCTCTCGAATTTTGTTCAACAATTCGGAAGGCTGTGGTGTTTTGCCTACAGGCAACCTTGGGTGTCGAGCGGCACGCTCAGTGCTGATAAGCTTGAGTTTCACAATTTGTATCAAGCGACCGTTCCAACAATCAAGTTCGCGGACGATCTTGTCCACTTTCGACTTCTGGCGAAAGCCCCAGCGCAGCTTCCTAAAGACAGTTGCTGTGTGATGAGAGCCAAAGCTGGTCTCCGGGTCAAGTACGGACCCAAGGCTCGGCGGTGTTGCTCCATACTTCTTGTTGACTAGTGAGTATTGCGACTCGAGCGAAGCGCGGAAATGTCGAAGGATACTGATAATATCGAGTTGAGTTTGCGCGTCAAATTCAGAAAAGATGCCTTGATCCGGCGATGCATCTGGTCCGAATAGAAGTGTCTTGATCTCCTTGAAAGTATTTGCTTGGGTGCTCAGCGCAAGGCGAGTTGCCTCTAGGTCGCCGCCAAAGCTGGCTGTGTCATTGTAACCTTTGACGAGATAGATTGTCAAAGTATGAACGACGTCAGCTACGGCCAGAGCGAGACCAACGCACTCAATGCCTGCCATTGTAAATGTGCTTCGACAGCTTTGAGTTGTGCAGACCAGATCTATGAGCCAACAAACGCAACGTCGCTTTTTTAATATTTTAATTATTACACTTTTAGGACGAGGCATATTTATCTGGGAGTTTCAGCCATTGGCTATGGCTGTGCCGCTCAGCTGATGGAACTATTGATACGCTAGCGCGATTGATTGGTGTGAACAACACAGCCCTGAGGCCTCAACTAGGCTAGTTGCATAGCCCCCAAAGCAATATTAAAGCCAGGGGCTTGAAAATAGAAATACTATTGAATGGCTGGCAGTGGGGGGGGATCCTACGTTGTAGGATTCGCGACCTTTCCTGGATCCCCCAAGGCTTTCATACCAAGAGAGGCAGCCTGACACTTTGGAAACTTGATTAAAAGTGGAAAAACGTCGCACAAGGATTTTATGATCCGAAAATCCTCTGAATGGACTGAATTGTCTTGACATCGCCCACTCACCTCGATATGGCCTATGCAGAGGCAGTACACGATACCCTTACACAGATAACCTAATCACTACGCCACGCTCAAAGTCCCGCCATGAGTTGGCTGAATAGTGCCTCGAACTCGCGGATATGGATGACCGCACTCGGAATCCCGGGCGACGACCCGTATCGCTCGAAGAATACGGCAGCGGAAATGCGAAATTCGCATGTCCCTCGACTATTCCGCGAATCAACCTACGTTGAGCCCATTGGCAGTGGTGGTGTATTCGACGTGTCATTGTATGAGCGCAGGGAGGCTCTTTACGCTG
This sequence comes from Fusarium sp. NRRL 66739, assembly GCA_021655895.1. Lineage (NCBI taxonomy): Eukaryota > Fungi > Ascomycota > Sordariomycetes > Hypocreales > Nectriaceae > Fusarium > Fusarium sp. NRRL 66739. Next base: position 30,972 of record JAJJWO010000072.1, read on the forward strand.
TCAAGAAAGCAAGAAAGGACTTTCCTGGTGGAGGAAAAATTGCTTTCCAAGAGATTCAAGTTGTCAGTAAACCCATGCTGCGTTATCATCCCAACATCATCGACATCCGAGGCTGGGACTGGAGCGACGAACAAATGCCCGTCCTCTTCACCATTTATGCCGAGCAAGGAACCGTCAGAGACTTTCTCCAACGCAACAAGGACCTGCCAACTTCTGACAGACGCAACTTCGCCATCGATATTGCGTCAGGGCTCCATGCTTTACACGCCGCTGACGTGGCGCATGGTGATATCAAGCTCATCAATACCCTCGTCTTCCCTGATAAACGAAATCCTGGAGCTTGGATAGCAAAGGTGGCTGATTTCAGTCATTCCGTCTTTGGCCTTTCGCTACGTCGACACACATCGTACCCCGGAACGGCACTATACAACGCGCCCGAAGTCCGAGACCGAAGCTCCCACGTACCTTCAGATCAGCTAGTCCGCTGTGAATCCTTTTCTTACGGTCTTCTCGTCTGGGAGCTGCTACTTAATGGTGAGGAGTACATCGACCCAGCCTGGATTGGTGGAGTTCCGGAAACAGACGGAACATCAAGGCGTGAACGGTTTCTCGAGCATTTACCCAAGAACGGACTCCTCGATCGGGCTTTAGCATTTCTATGCAAACGCTACAAAGGATCCTCCTGTTTCGACGTTAATCTATTTTATCGCGTGTTTGAAATGACACTCAAGGACAATCCGAGCTATCGAAAAGACCTAGCAACGATCGCGGCAGCTCTTGATTACTGTGACAGGTAAGTTAGTACATAAGATGGGGCGATTTTCAATCAGCTTCTTGATCTAACATCCATACAATAGAGCCGATATTGTCCAAAGCACGGCGGATTCATCATTAGGAAGAATTAATGTCTGGGTCAGTATCTACAATCAATCCAATGCTTTTTAACAAACAGCTAACTCTACGAATAGGACTTCAATCCATGGCAAAAGGAATCTTGGTTATCCAAGACACAGTTTGTCGGGGAGTTGCGCGAGAACCTGTCCAACTTACGACAACCCAACCATGCAGAGTTCCACTTTCTCATGTCACGATGTTTTACAGAAGGATATGGGGTTCCTCGCAGCATCCCAGACGCCGTGAATCATCTGGTCGAAGCCGCCAAGCTAGGATCGATAGACGCTGTCTGGATCTTGGAAGCCTACCATGGTCACCTGCCAGGCCTTGAAGAGTTGGGGCTTGGAAATCGAACTTATGGTTTTGAAGGTCAAAGCTCTGTTCTTGACACGATCCGCGAGATTGTGTCGATGGTCGAGTCGATGACACCGATTACTCAGCGGGGTAATACGACAAGTCAGACAAACGCAAGCTTAGGATTCTCGAACTATATACAAGCTTGGAACCACAGAGCTGCGCTATACACCCTCAGGCGCGAGTTTACAGCCCAGTTGGGAGATGGCCGGACAAAGTACGGTTGGCTCAACGCTACAAACGGCTTCAGAGACATTGCCATTCGTGCGAGGCATTATGGCATCCTACTTTGTAACGTTAACATCCACTATGCTACACTACTGGCTCCGAATATCACAGCACCCTTTTTGGAAGTATGCGCTAGTCTCGGTTTTGAATCTTATCTGGGAAAGAAAGAACTGCTTGCCCGTCAAGCCGACCAGTATGCGGACACCAGCTATAGGAGCCAAGGGGAGTTTTATCTTCGTCTGCTGGTAGCAGCAGCAAGAGGTGGTCAGTGGGCATTGATTAATCATCTCATCAAGCTCATTCACGAGATATTCTTCGAAGAGAGTCCTTCATTTGATGTGCAACTCGGGTCAGAAACTGGAGAGTCACCACTGCATTATCTCCCAAGCCTCGCATCTGCAAGCCACGATGTAGCTAACTTGATCAGCTCGCTCCAGACACTGGGAATTGACATCAATGGCATCATGACAGCTAGAAGCTGGGTCTTGCCATTTGGTATCGAAGTATACGGGACACCACTCCAAGTCGCCGTACGTTGCAAATGCTTGGAGTCAGTCAAAGCCCTGGTTGAAGCCGGAGCTGATATATCGTTGAGCTACGGCGACGCACCACCGCCCTTGATCTTGGCCACCTCGCTACACTGCAGCCGCATCGTCGAGTATCTTCTGGACATATCTTCAGGGGCTCGAAAGGCGATAGAATCGCTAGGCGTACCTACGAAAAAGGGCTGGTTCGAAGATTTGTTTCCTGAAATTCAATCAGAATGCCCAACCTACAATCTGATCGAAACAGCAAGACATTTCATCGACAGGTTCTTAACACCAGATGATAACGGAGATTCGATATGGCAGTATGACGAGCTAGACGGTTCTCCGCTCATCGAAGCTGTCAGAAAAGGTCAAAAGGATTTGCGCGTCCTCGCAACATTGATCGATCTCGGGTTCTGGCCACGTTCAATGAAAGCACGATGGACGTTACTCGACTTGGTGTTATCTCAGGAAAGGCAGGATCCTTTCCGCCTTCAGCTACTAGCCTTCCTGCTGAGTCGACGAGAGATCGAGAAAGCTAATGTCTTCAACGATGATTCTCCTTCTCGTTGGACTCATGCGACTGAATGGACTGAAGGCTGGACACATTTCATTCGGAAAGCTCGATGTGTGGAGAGTGGCCATATATCCGGGCTTCCGTTGATACACTTGCTTGTCAACAGGCGCGACATTGAGGTGATCAGCCTTATACTCTCCTTCTTTCCCCAAGCCGCACCTGGGTTGGTCACTCAGTGCAACAAGCATCATCTCACGCCTATTCATATTGCAATACTACAGCACGACAAACCGCTCTTCTGGGCTTTGATCGACCCGGTCCTGGCTAGCTTGAGAGCTAAGGATATGGAGCTTACTTGTCGGAGTCTCAGAGACATTGCACAAGATGAAATCGACACGAAGTTATCTAGAAGGGCAGTTCAGAAACTGTGTAGAAGACTGGGCATGTCATGGGAATCTTGGAGTCGGAGTTTTGATCTCCAACTCACCTATCGAGGTCCAGAGTGGCAGGTACTCCAGGTCATCGCAACCAGCGAAGCACGGAAGAGACTTGCGGGAGGAAACTTTGGTATGCAGAGCTTATTGCGAGCCAAGCATGAGTCCGACATCTACCTTGCATTTTCAAGAGGAAACCGATCAGAGATTGCTGTCGAACTCGAGAAATACGCCGTTTGGTCTCTTGAATGGGAAGAGTACGGACTTAGCAAAGCAGAAGACATCTGCGTGTTGATGAACGTTGTCAGAATGGAGGCGGTTGCCAGTAGGAAAACGCCGTTGAGAAAGCCGCGCCACGTTGTATTATCGTCCCAGTCACATTGGGTGGCACCGGAGCAGTTCATTACCCTATACAGCACGCAGGGGATGCTTGGCAGGCCGGCGAGTGAGATGATATACAACGCATATTGTCGGCTTGAGCGTACGACTCCGTCTTGGATCTCGTTACCTCTTGGCCAGGTTCATAGGTTTGGCGTTGAATGTCTACGGGAATGGTTTCAACTAAGCCAGAAGTGAATGCTGGAGTTAGGTTGGTTTGTAGTTAATTTAAACTACGGCGTAGAAGTGAGGCTCTTCTACCCGTGAGCTAAACGTTGAACTAAGGTTGACGATCCGACCCATCCATGCCTGACTAACATGTTTAATGAGAAGTGGAGAGCAGTGCAGGGATGATAATGGAGCAAAGACCCCTAAATGATTCTATTTCCGGCGCCGTCTTCACATGAAAGCAAAAAGAATCCGTCGATCAAAACGGTTAGGGACAAATAGCTAAAAGCAACCACCGCCAAGAAAGCGTTGGACATGATTACCCGGGATACGTCAGATCAGGAAGATGCGCCTTCGACCAACCAAACCTGGCTCAAACGAGGAGGCAGCCAATTACGCGGCCTAAATTATCTCATCTCGTTTACTCGCTGTAATCTCACTCTCCAGTGGAGGGTGGCCTTGGGTAGGGGCGCATATGCTCGCTGTAGGGAGGTAGTCTAGGGCCCCGCTGAGGCCGGTGGAGGTGGCTTGATGCATCAGCTCAGCTCTACAGCACAGACAAAACCACTCCTGACCGCTCAATTTCCGTCCTTTTCTCTCCCTTATCTTTCTTTTCTTTTTTCTCTTGTTCTTGTTCTTATCTTTTCGCTTTCTTCACCAAAAGTCATGGCGTTGAAGCAAAACGGTCGCGCTCATTTGAGCAGCGATATTGACTTTATTCAGACTCCCGAGCCTCCCGTAGACACCATCTCATCGGGCAAAAACCCCGGGGTTCCGCTATCCAACGCAAGTCTTAAAGAGTCAACCTTTGTTTCAGTCCTCAGAAATGCTAATTAATTATCCCAACAGTCACCCGCCATCAAAAACGCTCCTTTACCCGCCGACGGCCCCGGATACGAACAATGGTCCAACCTCTTCCTAGGCGCTGCCCTCTACGGTGTCCCCCAATGGCTCGCGTGGCAGCTTGGCGGCGGCTTCAAGACAGCGCTGTTCCTCGCGATATTCACAACCGTGCCAGTTCTTATCGTTATCTGGACTTTTATGTCCAAATTGAGTCCTCGCATGAACGATAACGTGGAATTGCCCGGTCGCCCCGTCGAATTCTACCTCTCCTTCAAGAACGACCGACACCGCGCGCGATGGAACGGACGACACAAAATCCCCATGAATACATTCTTCGAGCTCTATTTTACCGGCCAAATCGATCTCAACGCTGATGCGCTCGAGGTTTTCGAGTACCGCCACGACTGGGCGACATTCAACTTCACCAGCGAGACGTTCCGCTACCTGCTGTTCAACTTCTTTCCCGACGTCATTCTGCACCTCCGCTCCCAAGACGAGGAGCAAGTGCGCGACAATTACGACAGTGGAAATGACCACTACGCCTGGTTCCTGGGCCCTCGCATGATCTACACGTCGGGCATTATTTCCGACCCCACTCGGGAAGAAACCCTTGAAGAGATGCAGGACAACAAGCTAGCGATTGTTTGCGAAAAGATCGGCCTCAAAGAGGGAGAAACAGTCTTGGACATTGGATGCGGCTGGGGAAGTTTAGCCAAATTCGCCAGCGTCAATTACGGCGCAAAAGTCACGGGCGTAACTCTCGCTCGCAATCAGGTTGAATGGGGCAACGACGGACTCCGAAAAGCGGGCGTGCCGGCCGAGCAGAGCCAGCTTCTGTGCTGCGATTACCGTGATATTCCAGAAATCAAGTTCAACAAGATCACGCAGCTTGAAATGGCCGAGCATGTTGGTGTCCGACGACTCACTGGCTTTTTCCGACAGTGCTACGATATGCTCGAGGATGACGGCGCCATGTATGTTCAACTCTCTGGTCTGCGAAAGGCGTGGCAGTACGAGGATTTTATCTGGGGACTCTTCCTCAACAAGTACATCTTCCCTGGTGCCGATGCTTCCACGCCGCTATCTTTCTATGTCGGCTGTCTCGAGAGTGCTGGGTTTGAAGTCAAGAGGTATGTTGATCTTGCATACAACGCCATGTGTCGTGTCTAACAATTTCCAGCGTCGATACCGTTGGTGTCCACTATTCTGGCACGCTCTGGCGATGGTATAGAAACTGGCTTGGCAACGCCGAAAAGGTCAAGGCCAAGTACGGCGTGCGATGGTACCGCGTAAGTATATCAACGAAAAAGCGTTTGAGTGCAAGCATTGATGTTTTCAGATTTGGGAGATTTTCCTGGCCTACTCGACCATCGCTTCGCGCCAAGGCTCTGCCACTTGTTTCCAGCTCGTCGTCGTCAAGAACCTCAACTCGACACAGCGCATCGACGGCGTATATTCTCAGTACGGTCTGCACGGCGCCCTCGCAGCTGCCAAGGCTGCAGGAAAGGCTGTTATGCCCAAGTGATTGATTTTACCATGGCACAGCGACAATGACTGGATTGATGGTCATTTGATTAAAAGCAGGATAATCTGCGGTAAAAGTGGGTAATTTTCAGAGTGTATGTAACAGGGCAAAAAAGGGGACAGGATTAAATCAGGTGCATTATTGATGGTAATAGGATTCATAGCATACCATGACGCTGGCGATCATTCTTGGATGGACATCAAACTCGCTCTCCCTTGATGGTGGATGAGCAGATGCGTTGAGGCATGGGGATTTAGGATAGACTGAATGAGCCAATCAAATCAACAGTAGCAAGACAGAAACCCAATTAAAACAAATAATTGAAATAACTAAACGCTTGATAAAGAACTTGACCCGACTTTTAATTACCGTGACACTAATCTGCACCCAACCAACTGATAATATCAAGTCCTCCAATTATGCACCATCCCAACGAACCTCTCCAGCTGCGCCTCATCCGTTGCCCATGTCGTCAACAGTCTCACAACCGCCTCACCATCGCCCCTCTTCTCCCAAACGTAGAAGCCAAAATGCTCTTGGAGAATCTTGATCAATCCAAGCGGTAGCACCGCAAAGACTTGATTTGTCTCCGTCGCCGCGTACACCGAGTATCCCGCCTCTGCAATGCCGCTAGACAAGGTCTCAGCGGCGAGGTTGGCCTTGCGCGCGAGATCAAAGTACAGATCGTCCTGGAAGAGCTCGGCGAACTGAGCGCCTATCACGCGGCCTTTGGCAAGGAGCGAGCCGTGCTGCTTGACGTAGAATTCGAATTCGGAAGATAGGCGGCCGTCCTTGACGACGACGGCTTCGCCGAGGAGGGCGCCGTTTTTTGTACCACCTATCCAGAAGATGTCGGTTAATTCTAGAATATCGGCCAGGGTCATGTCGTTGGATTTGGATGCAAGAGCTGTGCCGATGCGAGCTCCATCGAGGAATAGAATAAGCCCGTTCCTTTGGCAAACTTGTTTGATAGCAGCAAGCTCATCCCTGGTATATATCGTTCCAATCTCGGTCGCATTCGAGATGTACACCAATCGAGGCTTGGCCATGTGGGGAAAATGCCAATTATCATCCAACGCCCGCTCAATAGTTCCCGGCGTCAACTTTCCATTCTGCGGCGCAACATTGATAATCTTGTGTCCGCTAGCCTCTACCGCGCCCGTCTCTCTCGTGACAATGTGTCCGGAACTCGCGGCAATGACAGCCTCGTGCGGTCGGAGACATGCGGCGATGGAGATGGCGTTTGCGGAGGTTCCGCTAGGGACAAAAAAGACGCCGACGTCGTCGCGGCCGAGATGGCGGCGGATTCTTTGGCGGGCGAGATCGCAGTATGTGTCGCCTCCGTAGCCGGGTTCTTGGGTGGTGTTGCTGGCGACCAAAGCTTTGAGAAGGGCTGGGTGTGCTCCCTCGCTATAGTCATCCATGAAGCTGTAGCGGGGAATTGCCGGGGGTATTTGAGAGGGCATTTTGATAGTGGTAAAAAAACGTAAAGGCTGCAAAGATGCTCAGCCTCTAAACTGCTAGCTTGAGCCAATTCTATATAGGCCATTGAATCTCCACTCAATTTCTCAACAAATGGTCAACTGATGCAATCAAAATAGCAACATGGTGGTGTTAGTCAGTGGATTGTTAGTCAAACCCGTCGTCGTGGGTCCTTAGTCATGGTTCCATGACACTTCGTGAAACTTTGCCAAACTCAATGCGTGAAAATGCCCGTATCCACGCCTATAACGGCGGACTCGGCCGAACCGGATGAGAGTTATGATGCGGGGGACATTGAAATCGTGTTGGCAGCATCCAGCGAAAAGTCGATAAAACTCCGATATGTCTCGACTGTCGATGGATCCAGCGGTTTTGGATAAGTAAGAATTTTTTGATATTTTGGCTTGAGGGGAATTCCAGTCGCTGTAAGATCGCTTGCCTGATCCCATAGCTCGGGATACTTTTCGAAAAATACAGGATCAATTTTGTAGTATCCTGCTCCTCTGTCCATGTTCAATTTGCTGAAAGCCGCACGGGCATAAGCCGGAGATGAAAATAGCGTCGAGATGTCCGGCGCTGGTAGGGTAGCAATCGTGGTCTCAGACTCGGCTGGGGCGGAAGACATGGTATTGATAAGATCAGTAACCCGAAGGTAAACGGTAATCTGCGGTGCACCCAGAATGAGATCCGACATGAGCGCTTCTACCACGTAACCCGTCACGGCATCGCAGAAAATCTGGTCAATGTGTGGGTTTGCGGCATGGAGCTGTATCAATCGGTCTCGAATTGACGGGAAGGGTATCCAATCAATGATTTTTGGGTGGGCATTATCCATCTGCGCCTTTGTTGGACGATAGCGCGGATGTAGTTTGCTGAAAGTTGTCGAAGAAGGGTACAGTTGCCACGCCGTGAGTTCGATGATATGGTAGAAGCGCGTTTTCGCATACCACGCCATGACGTCTGGTCGAGTCATGCTGTTGAACATGGATAAAACCATCAGCACTGGCTGGTAAACACTGCGATATGATATGTTAGAGCTACAAAAGACAAAGGGCTGGTTTAGGTTACCTCTGCACAGGATGGTGGCCTTCCGGAACAAACCCCAGAGTATTCAGCTTATTCTTTAACATGCGTTGAAGCAACTGGATGTGGTCTGAAAACGGCGAGTTGGTGAATGAATAATCTTTGCCTAGCACCATGCTCGACTCTTCTGTTGCGTTGATAGCATTGAGATATGGTTGCATCCCCATTTGGTATTCGTAAGACCATATGTTGGGTATTTGAGAATAGAATGGATTTGTGCCGGCGACGTTGATCAATTCGGATGATGCGAGTCCACTATCCGTCACCGGTGCTGCAGACATTAGCTTAGCTTTATTGGCAGGAAGTGATACTAACTTGATACATTGACCGGAGTGAAGGGAGCGTCAAAGTCCAGAATCGGGGGGTTAAAGGCTTCCAAGTCGAGAGGCGGTAACGAAGAGACCGGAGCTTGTTGGTTCTCCATCTGGCTAGATTCATCAGTAGCCTGCCCGGCAGAAACAGTCTCTTCGGAAACATCATCTCTCGCTGGAGAATCGTCGCCTTTTGCCGTACTATCAAGCGTCTTGCCGACAGAATCATTCAATAGCTGCACTGCAGCCAGCATCTTGGACATCTTGGCCTGAACATCAATGAGCTGCTGCCGGAGCACCCGATTCTCCTTCTGAAGCGCCTCTACGCGCTCACTATCGGGCCTCTGGTCCGCATTGACGCGATTCCGTAGGTCCCTGATGCATTCTGCCTGTCTGCGGCGAAATGCACGTTGAGAGAGGCGGTTGCGGAGTTTTCTCCGGTAGAGTCAGCAACAGACTCAAGACATTCAATTGCACCTTTGGGGGGTTTTCTTACTTGCGTTCTTGCTCGCTGATTGGGGAGTTCTTATCGTCGACTTGAGAAGTGCTGGGGGACTCCATGGTATCTGGGATCTTGATTCGGTGTGCTGCTCAGCTGGACAAGGCAGTCGGACCAGACAATTGAGAGACTGGTCGTTCATTGGAGCTAGCTGATGTGTTTCAACGCGTTGGGGACGGGCTCATACGGTTAGCTACGGCAAACACCGACTTTAGATAATCTCGGCCAAAAACTTAATTCGCGACGAGACCAAAGTGGCCAAGGTGAAATTGACTAAACTTTGCTACAGAATTATCACAGCGGTATCAAGAGTGGTCAAACCAGAAGAAACTTTTAAGCCTAAATGTGAAATAAGCAAATAATGCTATTAAAAGAGACTCCAATCTCGAATGTACCCACACTTTCAGTTATCCACAGCAGCCAATCATAGTGTGTGTTAACAACTTACCATTAAAGTTTTCGAGGATCCAGCAACAAGATTGTTAGTGATCAAGTGAATCATTAATAAATGCTTCGAGTTTTGATTGTCTTACTCTTCTGTTATGTCACGTGGATTGGGTGAAACAAGTGCACGCTTGGCTAGAAAATTGCAAGGCACATGGCAGTGCCGTCCACGAATGGCGGGCATGGAAAATATTATGCCATTGTTAGCACGATACAGTCACAGATGATTTCACGAAACAGCAACTGCTTGTATTGCATGTCATGTTTATAAAATTATATCGTAAACAGACTGTAGGTACATCATAACGTTGCGTTAAACATTGTCGACAATCAGACCAATCAAGATCTAACGTCGCAGACTGGTCCAAAGGAGTCATCCAGACCCATATTGCCCTACTCATCATCTCAACACATAGACAGACACATAGACGACACATTTAAGCCGTGTCAAAGGTCTTCTCGGCTCGCTCAATGATGGGCAGCGGCTTTGCAACCTTCTTGCGGAGAACGTGTCGCTTGACAAAGTATGGCAGCCAGACTCGGGTCTCGTAAGAGATGAACTGCTTTGTTGGGACGGAAAAGACCTCTAAAGATGATTTTAGCATGATTTGGGATATTTGAATGCGTGTTACTTACGGTCCAATTCCTCGAGGGTAAGTTGCTTGGTTTCTCGGACGAAGCAGAAAATCATGCCCCATGCAATGAGGTTGAGTCCAGCGTAGAAGCCAACTAGCACTAGGTTAGCGCGTGCCAAGTGAGGTTATTTATCAGGTGGATACGTACAAGCTCCAGTTGGGGTCATGGCGGCAGTCATTCGGGGGAATGTCAGACCAAGAACACCAGCTGTGAAATTTCTATTAACAAGAGACGCCTCGTTTGTCGTCTTGTTGGGGGCTTACCAAAAGTGTTGTTGATGCAGACGGCCCAGGCCATACCCTGCTCTCGCTGGATGGTGGGGAACACCTCGGCAGAGTATTGGAATGCGACAGGACCTTCACCGAGGGAGTATGCGATTGTGAAGAGGTAGACAAAACTGAAAGGTCAGCTCATATTCTTGGTTAAGGCATCATTGACAACTTACAGGACGACTGGTCCAATTTGTGCACCTCGGCTGCCACTGTGATTGAGGAGAGACAAACCAGCGGCCAACAAGAAGATACACATGAAGGGGAAGGTCTAAGCAAAGACGGTAAGCCAAGGTAACACGCGATTTTGTTTTCCGACTTACAATGAGACAAAGAGTTCGTCGACCCTTGGTATCGATGAGGAACAGGGTGGGGATGGTGGCAATGACTTGAATGGCACCATATCCGAGCGAGGCATACAAGGCCTGAACAGCAGTATAGCCAGCATTGACAAAGATGGTGGAGCTGTAGAAGGAGATAACTACGCATGTTAGTGTCTGAAGCAACGGCCGGACAAGCAAATAACCTACTGTTAATTCCACACATTTGCTGGGCAATCATGACAGTGGAGGCGCCATAGTTTGCGCGCCTGATGCGAGGCACAGCAAAGCAATCCCACAGACGCTGGAAGTAGCCGGCGCCACGGGCAACAGTCAGCTCCTCCTCGTAGATGATCCACGAGTAGTAAAAGTCCCTGGCGGCGATGATGTCGTGATCTCGCAGACGCTGCATAGAGCGGAAGCCCTTGGCGTGCTTGCCGTGCTTCATGAGCCAACGGGGTGACTCGGGGCAGAAGAAGATACCAATACCCAGGATAAAAGACGGAATAAAGGCAGATCCGAGCTGGAGACGCCACGAAATGTTGCCCGTGTCCTTGACGATGACGTTGGCGCAGAAGCCGAGGAAGATGCCGATGACGACCCACAGCTGCCAGAACATGACGAGGGCGCCTCGGATGCGGGCGGGCGCCATCTCGGCCGAGTAGATGGGGACTGTGGCATTCTTGGCGCCGATGCCGATGCCCATGACGAAGCGCACGGCAAAGAGCTCTTGCCAAGAGTGGGTGAAGCCGGAGGCGATGGGCGTGGCGGTCAGACAGCAGGCGGTGATGAAGATTTCACCGCGTCGGCCAAACCAATGGTTGAGGGGATCGACGATGAAAGCGCCGCTGTGCGATGCGATTGTTAGCTGCGATTGCGACCGTGGGAGACATGGTGTTGACGTACATGAGACCAGCAGTCAGGAAGATAATGGAATTGACGAGACCAACAATCCATTGATCTCTGATGCTGTTTGCTTCATCAAGACCGAACTCTTGAGGGAACGACAAATTGGCGCCGTTGGAACCAGTCTGATCCCAGCCCTGGGTGGCAGCGCCAATAGCACACAGCCCGATGGAGTACCAGAGCATCTTTGGGCCGTGCCACTTGTGATCTCTCTCATACTCGAGCGCCTGTCGCTCGTCGTCGTGGAGCTCGGCGACCTTTGTGAAATTATCCTGATCGCGCGCGACGAGAGCAGCGCGACCGAAGAGAGCAGCGTGCTCGGACATTCCGTGCGACTCTGCGAAGGCGCGGGCATCGTGGACGGCTTGTTCAGGGGTGACGCGCTGTACGAGGAGGGGGGGATTGTCAGCTTTGACGGGAGCCAAGAGGCCAAGAGATCGCCAAGCTCACCTTCAACGGGTTCTCGACAATGTTGAGGGCGGTTGATCCGCGCCGCGCACCGCCATTGGGGTGGTAATCTGGGGGTGACCCGCTGCCAAGAGCCTCTTTCTCGGCATGCGAGGCCTGGGGTACGTCGGGGCCCAGATCCTTGCTGTCCATGATGACTGAGCTTGTAAGGAGTTTCAGAGGGTGTTTCTGCCAGAGAAGGGCGTATTGAAAGGAAAAGGTCAAACGGTCGTGCCAAGAACAAGGACAAGAGGGCAGTCGTCGGCTAGGTTATATACCCCCAAGGCGAGGATCCTTTGCTATGACCAGGAGACTGGCCCTAGCGGACGGAGCACTCCAGGACCTCACCCCGCTCTCTGGGGTAAGCTGCTGCTGCTGCTGCTGGAGAGAGAAAAGGCATTGGCTTTTGGTCAAGATCGGCATTTCCTGGGGTGAGGTCATGTTCATCCCCGGCTCATCCCCATAATTTTGTCTAAGAGATGGTGACACTCTAGTCTAACTAAGCGTGGAGCATCCACACCCAACCCAGGCACTTCCTTCTGGCCACCGGAGTCCGGAGCGGAAGCAATAAGGTTATGTCAGTCATTCATTTCTAAAGCGCCCGTTTTTTTCTTGGACTTAATTCTTGCCCCCTTCTTTTAGGGGTTGTGTTGCATTGCGGCTCCCAGGATAGAACGAGGAGCTTAATTGTGTGGTGGTGTCATATGAGAACATTGCTTATACAACCACAAGATGCATTGCAGAGGGTTGACTATAACTGAAACCCGCACTCTGCTTACTGTACTCTGTGATCACTACGTCGATCTACCACCTGGAATGCGGAAATACCAAACGGCGTCTGTAGAAGCCAAAATGAAAATTGGGGTAGAAGCCAACCCTCAGGCCTATCACCAGCTCCAATCTCAGACCCCGCGCACTAACGAAAGCCACTGAACAAGTCCAAGTTGGGGTCTGGGGTCGGAAAGAAAAGAGAGTACGGAGTACGTACCGATTAATTCGGCTGCCTAAACGTCATCGGCTAACCGGCACGCATGACGTAGTGGGTCAGTCAAGGCATCCAAATTATTACAGCGGGGCATTTCCAGGCATCCATTTAGCTAACAGTAGCGCACATTGTAGCTTCCTTCTCCTCCTCTGTGTTTTAGCCATCATCTTTTCCTCTTTTGTGGCAATTATCTGAGTTTCCTTTGGCAAATATATGCAGAGGAATGCAAAATATCCCTCAAGCAAAACGGGATTGCCTCGATTGGCGTGGCGCCTGCATCTATCTGCACCTTGAATCCATCCGTCTAAACCCTTGTTTCAAGGTTACAGTGGCTGCGGAAATGTCCAATCGTGCGATACTTTCCCCCGGCCCGGACCCAGTCCGTCCGCTCCCTGCTTTGGTGCAACACTGGAATATGGGTGCCTAATAATGGGACGGAGGTCGCGGACCTTTTTTGCACAATTGCTTTGTGAGACTGTTATTGGCTTTTTGATCCTTGGATATTCCAATGCCCGCTCAAGTCGAAATTCATCAGTTTATGTTGATCAGCTGCACCTCCGGGTTTGAGACTGGGCGCTGTTTACTAAAATCAATCATTTGAGACTGCGCTTTATCTCATTGGACAAGTAATATGCATCCTGCACACCTCTCATCGACGGTCTCTTAGTCATACTTGATAGGCATGATCCTCGCTGCCACCTACACCGTTAATCTATTCCTCTCCCATTCAGCAATGCGACAGCTTCAAGATTGTCACTGGGATATGTGCTGGTCTACCGGTACATATACAGGCAACTATGGCTACCAGCCTTGCAGCGTTATTTAATCCCGCTTCCTCTCAAGCACTTAAACAATCCAGAGCCACATCTAATGGTTTCCATCCTAAGCTTAGAGTTAAGCTTATAGCTCAGCTGGCAAAAGTGGAATGCGTAAACAAAATATCATGAAGCGTCATCTACTTTATTCTTTTGCCTCTGAGATGGGACTATATAATCTCATCGTCACCACGACGTACTGCTACACATATGTATCAGGTGCACCTACTAAATCTCCAGTCGCCTCTTTTAATATCATCTCATCCGTCAGCTAGATCTGCTTCGACCCCAGACGTCATACCCTCGCAAAAATGCGCTGGCTGACCTAAGGTACAAAGGTGGTCTCGATGTTGGCTAGAATAGGTCACGATCGCCCTCACGTGAGCACTAGGTATACGCTTCATAGAATTGAGTCTCAACCTGACTTATTTTAGCTACAGAAAGGCTGTGCAAGTTGGGGCTAAACGTATTTTTAGTTTATTATTAGATAGAAATGCGGTTATGTATTTCTGGGTAAGCACGGCTTGTAACAAGCATTAAAAGTGTAGGACAACCGTCCACGACCCTAAGCTAAAACCCCAATACTTAGTTCAATGGAATTGACTAACTAATGGCCATTTAAGTGCGTTACCTTTTCTTTGATTTTGATAGGAATAACTTCTACCTTATATTACATGCTCTTTAAATACTGAATTGAGATGTCAGGTTGCTCATTGCATTTCGAACGAGTTAATGAGAGGACGAAGGAAATCCTAGCACCAAGCAAGCGTTCCAAGTTGTATGTAGGAATACTGAATATGTATTGGCTAAGGGTTTGCGTGAGCAGGAACAGACAGTTGATGAGTGGGCACCGAAGTGTTGATCGCAGCAGACTTCATACGTCAAATGATAAGCAGAAGAATATTACCTATATTCCCACTTTGTATTAATACTGCCAGGAAGGCTATGCGGGTGAGAAGCTAAAAGACAGAAAGTCAGGTGTATCCCTTAGACTATTACTTAGCCCTGCTGTCCGCAATAGGATTAGACTTTCATTATATCCATGGCGTCAAAGCCAGCGTAAGTGGTAATAGATATAAAGCATAGAGAAGTAAGAAAGACCGGTTTGCAGCGCAGCAGGGTGTGAGTTGTAGGCCCCCGGAGGGTCAAATGGTCACCAAAAATGGCATCCAATAATGTAGGAGAAAGGTTCGATGAGACTATACACTTGCGACCAACATAGCGACTGCAAACATGAAAACTCTAAGACGAGAGACCCTCCTCCTCGTCCGTTGCCTGGATAAACTCAGGCCCACTTTCAGCAGGTATAGTATCCTTGCTCAGCTCAAAGCTGTAGCCTGCCTCCGCTCGAGTGATAGACATTGTGTCCCCCACGCTCATATTCGCCAGCCTGTGGTTGAGGAGAATGATGTCTTCCTCGATCCTCGAAGGTGGGCCACCCGTCCGGCTGAAAAGAACGGCTCTCTCCCGCCTCAGGGCCTTTCTGACTCGGTTGCGAGAGATCAGAGGAGGTGGCGACGACGAGCCGGCCGAGGAGGCCGAGGGAGTCACAGAGGCAGATCCCGGACGAGATCTGTCCAGGTATCGTTGAGCATCCTCTCTAGTAAAGAACTTCTTGTCTGTAACGGCCAAGCGCACCAGGTTAGCATCTTGGAGTGGGCTGTTGTGCATGGTCACCACTCACACTGAGCTCGTGGGTACTCATCAACCTGATCGAGACAGTCGTCCCAATCAAGGTAGATGCCCGTCTGCCTCCCAACGCGGACTGCGTAGTACTTGGGCATGTTGTAGGGAAGAAAGGTAGAAGACCTTGGTAGGGCGTTGGCGTTGGCGTTGGAGGCTGCTATGAGCAGGGTCTTGGAGGACGACACAAGGGAAGTAGTAAGGAAGAAACTTGAATGAGTGTCGGATATAGTAAAGAATAAAAGAAATGTTGAGGCGGGATGATGAATTTGATGAAAAGAGGTGTGAGTTTGGGTGAGAGTGTGGGCGGGGAGGACGGCCTTATATACTTGAATCCGGGGGGCATTGGAAGGTTACTGATCTTGCGCGCCCCGGAGACACCCGGCAGCTGCATTTGTTAGCTTGTTTGAATGCCCCCTTCCTTTTGGGCCATAACTGAAAAGTAATGTTAACTGATACATCTATTGGTTATGAGAAAGGCCACAATGCAAGCCTGGATTGCCTCGAATGGGTAAAGATGATCTACGAGGTAAAGGAACGCGTCACTACTACACGCGAATAGCATCCATGATCGTGCCACGAAGCCATGGTGTGCTACGAGGCTGATGTTTGCGCGAATGATATGGTGATATAGTGTATTATGAAGAAGTGTGTCTTGCTAGCGACTGCTACCTGGACGCCATCCCAAAAGACGTCATAAGCGCATTATTGGATGGGCATCCGACTCTTCATTTGAGTTGGTAGTTTACAGCTCTTCATTTGAGCCGGGCACATGTGTTACGAGGAAGCCCTTGCTATCTACTATGTGGATGAGGCAAGTCTACTCTCGGTACATGAAAACAAGTGGTAGGAAAGAAGTCGAGCCGTCGTTGGACCATCAATAGTAACGTGTCCTGTCCCTGAACGCCCTCCACCCCCTTTGACAAACCAAAACAACGCGAAAAGCGTCCCCATCTAACGCACGGTACTCACTGCATCCACGAATGCAATGTAGTCTGGACGCTCCCCTGCTTGACTTCGATGACGTCCCTGATCACCTCACCTTGAGGCTGGCTTGAGTTCCAGTCCTCCACAGGCGAGGCCACTAAACTAAGAGAAGTAGTGGCCTCCGGCGTGTTCCCTGAGTACGAGCTCGAAGACTCCATCTCAGAAGATGTTCCCAATGCCATCATAGCTCGAGAGCTGCCAGGAGGAAGCAAACCATATGTGCCTGGAGAGTTAGCTTCAGAAAGTCTCCTTTTTCGACCACAGTCTCCGGAGGCTTCGGCAGCAGTTGTTGTACCGTCTTCAGAAGTAGAAGTTTGCCGGTTTGTGGAGGCAATACCAGAAGAGCCTCTGGTCCTTGAGCTGACCGGGCTAGAAGCCTCTGGAGACGAGGCTACCAGCTGCAGTGACGTAGATGGGTGGTCGTGTGAAGTCTGCACCAAAGCTGGTGAGTTTACGGCCAGGCTGACCTGAAGGTCTCGGGCCTCTTCGCTCACAGCAGGGTCAAAGACAGCCCCTTCCCCGGCAGGCAGTAATCCACTGCCCGATGCTTGCGAGTCCAAAGGGGCAAGCAACCCGCCACTCATGAGCGCAACCTCGTTTTCCAGGGAAGATCCTTTTGTGGTACTGAGATCCACGGGAGAAATAGCGCGTTCTAGACACCGCCGCTTTGCTCTACCGCGAGGCGAATGGGCTCCGTCCTGCTCAGCTGGGCGCTCTGACGATGACGAGATGTCACTTGCGAAGATGAGCTCAGTCAACGAGGTAGGTGAGGATGGAGATGCAGAAGCAGAACTGTTTAGAGATGATTCCCTGGACTGGGATGGAGAATCGCAGGAGGGGTCGTACGAGCCCTCAGCGGTCGATTCTGAAGCAAGAACCACCTCTAGACCGGTACCAGGGTTGGGGGCAGTATCATCGGCAGATTCTGCAGAGGTATCGACAACAGTGTCAGAGGATAAGACAAGTTCAGTGACAGGAAGCTCACTGTCCAGTCGATCAGAGACAGCATGATCAACGACGGCAATCTCAGTGTCGAGAACATTGCTATCAGGTAGTCCACTGTGGGATAGTTCAGTGACAGGAAGCTCACTGTCCAGTCGATCAGAGACAATACGATCAGCGACGGCAAGCTCAGTGACAACATTGGTGTCAGGTAGTCCACTGTTGGATAGTTCAGTGACAGGATGATCCGCGACAGGAACTTCAGATACAAGAAGTTCACCGCCAGCAGCAATGGTGTCGGGAGACTCAGAGACGGGAAGTTCACCGCCAGCAGCACTGGTGTCGGGAGGCTCAGAGACGGGAAGTTCAGTATCGAGAAGAGGTCGAAGTTCAGGCGAAGAAGGAGACTGGGCTGGTTCCCCGAATGCTGAGCCAGTAGCCTGCATCAGCACTTTTCGAGACTCCCTGCCACTCAGAGGCAAACCATCTACCACCATGCTCAGTCTACTAGCAGTAGAACTGGTTGATTGTGCTGGGGACAGAGGCCGTGCCAAGGGCGCGCCAGGAGCGCGGTCGAATGAGTTGTCCGCACTAGAATCATGATGCGCTGAGAAACCGGGCGGCATGCTCTGAGGGAGATAATCCATCGTTTCACTGGGAAATAAAGAGCTCGGCGGCAAATGTTCAGGATACTCGTCCACGTACTCACTCTGATCACTGAAGGGGCGTGGGTCAGAGGTGCAGGTGCTGTTATCATCTTGATCTTCAACCGTGAGGTCGAAAGGGCGAAAGTAGGTACCATTGAGAACTGGGTCACCATGGTGAGAACCATGAGAGCCATGAGCGGCAGGCATATTTGTTGGAGGGTGGGTGTCCCAGCCTGCTGCTCCCCGCCATAGCTCACACTGCTTGAACATGTCTCTTACGAGAGGATGTAGGCAAGCTTTCAACCGATAGCTCGGATGAGGACCATCGCAGATGGCACATTTCGGATCCTTTGCAGTGCAATCACTGGTCCCATGATCAGCTGACAAGCAATACCCACACCGACGCTCGTTAGGGCACTCCCTGGCCATGTGGTTGAGTCGTCGACAGTTGAAGCATTGTCTTGGGACGTATTTGGGGTCCAGTGACCTGAGAAGGCGGTTAGGTATGTGAATAGGTAATTCGTATTGGTGGTCTACTTACTTGAAGTATGTCTGGACCCCGCTCAAGCTGTACATCTCCTTGCACGATACTGCTTCCCGAGCTTGCTCCAAAGACTCCAATACCAGCCACATATTACCATACTTCCAGTAGGCGTCTTTGATCGTGAACCCGGTCTCTTGGCTCCAGTCTTTCACACGTTTCCTCGGATTGCCAAACAAGTCGCGATAGTCGAGCTTGGCATCCTTGCATCTCGCCAGCCGGTCAATATCACTCTTGGTAAGAGCAGTAGGGCTGATGTAGTAGCGTCCTGCTTGGACAAGGAATTCCGGGTCCTTCAAGATGTTCCCTAGCCGTGCCTGGTCCTTCCGGATCTCTTGAGCGTGATCCTCGGATGGGACAATCAGCAACACCTGGTCCTTTTCCAAGCTGGGAACTTGCACGGCGCTGACGGCATTGAAGGGTTCGCCCAAGGCCTTACATGCAGTCAGAATGGACCTTTCTCCAAGTAAATTGAGCTTATCAAGATTCATGGTAACCTTGACGGCTGTTCTGCGTGCTCTTTTGGCGGCCATCCGCTTAGCCTCGCCACGAAGCACCTCCAATGTGGTTTTGGAATCCCAACGCAGGAGCCTGGACAGCGTGTTGAAATCCGAGAGTAAACTCGTACTGAACCCCCCCGGTTGGGGCATCCAATCACCGCCGTTGTCGGGAGAGCGTCCCTGGGGACGCCTAGCCCAACTGTCTTGGATGGTTGTCTGCCTGAGGGTTGGATGACCCGGAGTTGGGTTTCCACGACCCTGACGTCCACGAGAGCCTGCAGAGGACTGGAGAGAGACAAATGCCTGACGTGAGCCCATGGTGGTGAATGGTAAGGAAGGGCTGGGTGCAGAGAAAGGAGTTCTGAAGATGGGTGGTTGTGAAGATGATTGTGAGCAAAGTTGAGATAGAGCAAGAGGATACTGTTAGATCAAGACAAGAGACTGGAGTAGACAGGCAGCTTTCTATACTACCTGAATCAATCAGTTACTGATCGCGATGACCAGCCAATCAAAAATCGGGACAACGGGTGCTGGGTAGCTATTACAAGGGTTTTCCATTTTCGGCTTAAGGCTCGTTGCTCGGCTCGCCTTTCAAGAAGGACATCCAAGCTCTCAAGGGCGAGGGCATGCTGGAGACCCCCAAATTTTCCAAAGGGAGGAGTGATTCCAAGTGATTGTCTTAACAAAGGTGGCTTAGAGACACAGGGGAGAGTTGATTGGTCACAGTTGCTATAGTGAGACTTTCTCATTTACTATAAACTTATGGCGCGCTATATTTGCATGATCGGTCATATAAATAAGGTCATATGTTTAGTTGTATAATCGGTCATATAAATAAGATCTATTATAT